>CAUYRH010102761.1:0-41533 GCA_963574655.1 Perodicticus potto | reverse complement strand
CTTGTAATATTCATTAAGGATTTTTTGAATTTCTGAGGAGTCTGTTGTTATTTCATCTTTACCATTTATGATTGATGAAATTAGAGATTTTACTCTTTTTTTCCTGATTAGGTTAGCCAAAGGTTTATCTATTTTATTGACATTTTCAAAGAACCAACTTTTTGATTTATTGGTTTTTTTGAATTTCTGAGGAGTCTGTTGTTATATCATCTTTACCATTTCTGATTGATGAAATTAGAGATTTTACTCTCTTTTTCCTGGTTAGGTTAGCCAAAGGTTTATCTATTTTATTGACCTTTTCAAAAAACCAACTTTTTGATGTATTGATGTGTTGTATAATTCTTTTGTTTTCAATTTCATTTAATTCTGCTCTAATTTTGGTTATTTCTTTTCTTCTGCTGGGTTTAGGGTTGGAATGTTCTTCATTTTCATGTTGCTTGATATGTCCCATTAAGTTGTTAACTCCCTCTCTTTCCATTTTCTTGAGGAAGGCTTTCAGTGCTATAAATTTCCCTCTTAGGACTGCCTTTGTAGTATCCCAGAGGTTCTGATAATTCATGTCTTCATTGTCATTTTGTTCCAAAAATTTGATAATTTCCTTCTTAATCTCATCTGTGACCCAGCTATTGTTCAGCATAAGGTTATTTAGTTTCCATGTTTTTATATGAGTGTTCAGATTCCTGTTGTTATTGAGTTCAACTTTTATTCCTTGATGGTTGGAGAAGATGGAAGGAGTAATTTTTATTCTGTTAAATTTGCTGAGGTTAGACTTTTGACCTAAGATGTGATCAATTTTCGAGGATGTTCCATGGGCTGATGTGAAGAATGTTTATTCAGTTTTGTTAGGATGAAATGTTCTGTAGATGTCGGTAAAATCCAATTGTTGAATGGTTAAGTTTAAGTCTAAAATTTCTTTACTTAGCTTCTTTTTGGAGGATCTGTCCAACACTACCAAAGGAGTGTTAAAATCTCCGACTATTGTGGTGCTGGAGGAAATCAACTGGCTCATGTCTGTTAGCGTTTCTCTTATAAATTGAGGGGCATTCTGGTTGGGCATATAAATGTTAATAATTGAAATCTCATCATGTTGAGTGTTACCCTTAACAAATCTAAAGTGACCATCCTTATCTTTCCTTACATTTGTTGTTTTAAAGCCTATTGTATCTGCGAATATAATTGCAACGCCTGCTTTTTTCTGTTTTCCATTTGCCTGAAATACAGATTACTATCCCTTCATACTGAGACTATATTTATCTTTTAAGGTGAGATGAGATTCTTGTATGCAGCAGATATCTGGCTTGAGTTTTTGTATCTAGTCAGCCAACCTGTGCCTCTTTAGAGGACAATTTAAGCCATTCACATTAATTGTAAATATTGATAAGCCTGGTAGAATTTTAGGTATTGCAGTTTTCAAAGGTCCAGTGGACATTTTTAGTCCTTTTACCACTGTGGAAGTTGGAATTTGATCGAAAATTTCTGAGTGAGTTTACTTTTGTGGTGGAGGGTTGCACTGGTCATTATGTAGGTCTAAGAATATCCTGGAGAGCAGGTTTAGTCATGGCAAATTTCTTCAATATGTGAATGTCATTAAAGTATTTAATTTCTCCATTATAAATGAAACTCAGTTTAGCTGGATACAGAATCCTGGGTTGAAAGTTATTTTGTTTTAGGAGATTAAAAGTCAATGACCACCCTCTTCTAACTTGAAGGTTTCAGCAGAGAGATCTGTAGTCATTCTGATATTCTTCCCCTTGTAGGTTATTTTTTTCTTACGTTTGACTGCTTGTAGAATTTTCTCCTTCATTTTAACTTTGGTGAAGTTAATTGTAATGTGCCTAGGAGAAGTCTTATTCGGGTTGAGTCATGCTGGGGTTCTGAAACTGTCTGCTATCTGAATTTCAGAATCTCTTGGCATGTCTGGAAAGTTCTCCTTCATTATCTCCTGAAGAAGAGCCTCTGTGCCTTTCAAAGGCATCTTGTTGCCTTTAGGAATACCTATAAGGTGAATATTAGTTTTCTTCAAATTATCCCAGAGCTCTCTGAAAGAGTGATCCATTTTTGTTCTCCACTTCTCTTCCTCTTTGAGTGTTTGCGTGCATTTAAAAGCTTTGTCTTCAATGTCAGAAATCCTTTCTTCTGCCTGTTCTATTCTGTTACTGAGGGATTCTACTATATTTCTCGTATCTTGGAGGGCTGCAAATTCTTGTCTCAGTGTGTCAAAATCTTTGGTGATTTTGTCTTTGAATTCAGTGAATTCATGAGACAACTTTTGAAATGCTCCTTGAATTTCTAATTCCAATTTTAACTCCATTCTATTAATCTTATTTACAATCCAAATTCTGAATTTGATTTCTGACATCTCAGCCATCTGTTTATGAATGGGATCTTCAGTTGTGTCTGCCATATTGTTCCTTTGGGCAGGTTGATCTACTCTGGCTATTCATGTTACCAGAGTTCTTCTGCTGATTCTGCCCCATGATTATTTTACATCATTTAGCTATATGACCAGATAAAGTGATGTTGGGGGTTTCAGGAGTAGTGATTAAGTAGCCCTTTGCTGAAGAGCTGGGACTGGTGTCTTTACCTTTTCCCCTAGAGCTTTGCCAAGGACTCATACAGTGCTATGGCCTGAGAAACTGGGGACCTGCTTGGTGTGGTGGGGCTAAATGGCTCTGTCTTGTTTTCAGCTTGTCTCTGTCCTACCTTAGTGGATCAGTTACTCTGGGTTGAAGTCTCAGCTGGGTTGAAGTCTCAGCTGTGGAGAAATACCAGCAATTATGTCACCCCGCCCCCCTCCCCATGGGCAACAACTGGAAAATGAAAATAAAACCTTCCCACAACCACACACCCAGGGTACCACTTTGGATAGTCCTCAGGTGATTGGCTCAGTTCAAGAGGTTCAAATCAGTTGTCCCAGTCAGGACTGGTCTCAGGTGGGAGAGTTTAAAAGGTCTCTGGCAACTAGATAGCAGGGGTCGGCTGGCAGTTCAAGTATGATTCACTCTGGTGCTCCATGAGGTCAGAAGGACCCTCCAAACAAATGAATTAGTCTGGGAAGGTTGATGCCTCCTTCCCCACCTTGCACCTCTGTCACACCCAGTCACTGGTAACAGCACAGGGCTGTGACCCAGTTCCCTCCTATAAGTAGATGCTCCAGATGTTTGCACCTGCCTGAGTCACAGGAAGATCTGAGTCTCCTCAGCCAGGCCACCAGTCTCTGCCACTCTCTGTCACTATTTGGAAGGGGGAGGTGAGGCCTGACAACCTTAGGTGCTTAATGGAGGCTGGGGTAGTTCACTTAGTTCCAGCCCCACCCCTGATTGATATTGCTGGCAGAACTGAACAACTTCGCAGAATTTGTTTCTGTCCTGGCTGTATTCCCCTGTGGATCAGATGCTGTCTGAGTTCACAGAGAATGCAACTCATCCCCAGTTTGTACTGCTGCCTGGAGCTGGCGTGTCTGTCTTGGCTGTAGTCTGTGTTGGGGCAGGCGCGGTTAGAGCTCACACTACTTCTGGTTTATGCCTCTTCCCACCTGCCTTTGTTTCAGCTATGATCCCCTGAGGGCCAGATGTGTCTTAGGCTCACGAAAGCAGTCCTGGCTCAGCACCCCCGGCAGTATACCATCTCTGTGCCACCCAGGCAGGTGCCACCTCAGGCATACCCTTTACTCATGGGGCATGTGTTTTTGTCCCAGGTCTGTTCTGCCTGTGGCTGCCACCAGTGAAGATATCTGGCTTCCTCTGGTTGCCCACAGAGACAGGGAGCATCTCTCCAAAATCCCCAGGGGTGTGAGCCCTATTGTTCCCGCTGCTGCTGCCACTGGTGCTGTGTGCCATGGGGCACCACCTCTCCTTCTCCTGTATAGTTCCCTCTCAGTTGACTGTCTTCTCCTTACTCCCATGCCACAGAATCAGCACAGATAAGCAACTGCCAATGCCCTGTCCACACCTCTCAAGAAAATGCCCAGAATCTGGACTCCATTGGGGACAGGCTTCCAGACCTCAGGGTGAGAGTGGAGGGGAGTGGTGGGAGTTCAGAATTACAGGTAGAGAATATATACAGTTTTATACATTGTTATGCCTGGCGGGAGAGTGCCATGGCATATTCGTAAGTCCTCTATAGAGAAGGAGTTCCAGTTTTTAGAGGGTCTCTCCTGTGGGATAAAATAGGAGGGGACCTGAACTCTCCTCGCTTGTTTGTATAGTGTATACTGTGAGCCGTTCCCATGGAAGAGGGGACTCCCGTCTGCTTGGTGATGGATTTTGTACCTATTGTTGCATTGCAGCTCACCTCAGCAGGGTTAATGTGTGTTCTTCAGCCTTCTCTCTGGGCTCAGCTCCAAACCATTGGCTTACTTGCTAAACTTCTGTCTTTTAACTCTCCTTCTGGATAGGAGCCTCTGTGGAAAGCTGGCTCCAGTCGGCCATCTTGCCTCTGCCCCCTTTCTGAGGTGCATTATTAACCTTCTTTGGTGCAAGTGGTCCAATTTAAGAGTAGATGAGAAACCCTGATTCTCTTGTCATACGGGTGTACCATAAGGAAATGCATTATTCTAATATATCATTTTATATTAATTTAAAACTTACATGTCTGATCCATTTTGCTTGTAGTAAAATAATTTTTCTTTAAGCAGAGAGAATGCAAAAGCATTAGGATGGAGGGTAGACTGGAGGAAAGAACAGTATGCCCATTCCAAGAAAATGTTACATGTAAAGAAGTAGGTTTTAGATGTAAGTAGGCTGTCCTAAAACTGAATTTTACTTATGGCTTAAATGTGATTCCCACCTTCAGAAAATTCATCTTTTCAAAGACCTTTAATCTCTTAGCCTAGTATCATGAAAGTTTACCCACTAGAACGACTCATGTGTTTCCTTCACAATTAAAAGTTGAACTCAGTATTTAGCATAGGTGGACTCCTCACGGACTGTCCACTGATGCCCTGGAGGCATCCCTGGCTGGGGTTTATAATGGAATGCAAGGTATTTTCCTCCTCACTCTCCAGAGGGAGTGTTAAAATCTTATGGAGTACCATCTCCAAATCCTCTCAGGTACTATGGAATCATGAAAGCAACTATGTTTCGTTGATTTATTGAGAAAGGAGAAATGAGTTTTGTAATTCAGGGCACTGAAATCACCTTTCTTTTGTTTTCCTTATCAACTTCTATTACTTTTATCCTGCCCAAATGAATTTTCAAACAGTTGGCTTATGTAAGGGCAGAGGGGAAGGTTTGAGTGGTTTCCTTCCTCCCTTCTTTCTTTTTTTTCACAGAAAACTTTATGTGGTTCAATGCTGAAATGTTAGCATTCGTCCCAGCTTCTGCCGTCTCTTGGCTCACCATGGCCATGGCCTCCTAATTTATTCCCTTTTATTCCTTCTTGCCCATTGCTGCCTGTCTTGTACATGCTAGAAGAATTGGGAAGATAAAGCCATTCCTCTACTTTGCAAGCCCTGTCATGGCCCTTATGGTAGCGCTGAAGTCCCACACAATATTTAGAAGGTTCCTTTGGAAAAAACGTTCTCTCCCCTGTCCTTTTAGTTTCCTTTTGTGACTTTCAACTAGACTGTGTTTGGGGACTTATGTGAGACAGTCTGCAACACGGACACCTTAGTCTCCCCCACAAGCAGCATCAGCCACTGCCTGTTCTCTGACCGTGGTTGAATGTAACTGTCTCCATCTTGGGCGCCTGGTTGCAGAAATGCCACACTTTCAGGGGGTGTCTCATGCTATATTCACATTTGTGTCTCAAAAATACTCAATGAAGGGAGGTAAGCACAGGCAAGGGGGTTTATTTGTTTATTTTTCTTCTACTCAGAGATTCAGTCTGTTTTATTGGCACCGTGTATTGGGACAAAAAAGGTTCTTCAGAGTTAAGCGAAGAGTGAAAATGTGACACTTTATTTCCATTCATGCCAAGGAGATGTTTGCTTATTTCACTTATAAGAAACACAATTGATAGTGTCCGTTCTGATTCATCCATGCAAATTTCAACTTACTTGGCTTCTGGGTGTTGCTGGAAGAGTTTTATCTGTTATATGTGCATGGACTTTATGTTTCTTGAATTTAGTGTATCTCAAAACTTTCCTAGTGACCTACATATAGCAAGAAGCAGCCTGAAGTGGGCTCCAGGCAAGAAGTCATACAACTTTGATTCTGGTCTTCTAAGTGTATGCTTGGGGTTGGGCAAGGAACACAGCCTCCCTGACTATAGAATGGTGGTACAGATGGACAAATAAGCAAGCAAGCAAGAAAAGAAAGCCCCTGTTTCCCCAGCAGAGTTACTCATTGAAATCATCCAATGGATTCCGGGTGTGGAATACACGGCATTATGCATGTGAAGGGATTAGAACTACCTTTGTTAACCTGTGTGCTGTTTTTGGCAGGCCCGCAAGTATATCATGGACTCTCTGGGAGAAAAATATGCAGAAGGTGTCATCCTGGACTTGGAAAAGACGTGGGAGGAATCTGATCCACGCACCCCACTTATCTGTCTCCTGTCCATGGGCTCAGACCCCACCGATTCCATCATCGCTTTGGGGAAGAGATTAAAAATAGAGACCCGTTACGTGTCCATGGGCCAGGGCCAGGAGGTCCACGCTCGGAAGCTCTTACAGCAAATGATGGCAAATGTAAGGCAAATGTCTGCACTGTGCTGTTAATGTGATGTTATGGGAGAGCAGTGCTGAGAAAAGGAATTATGAATCCCTGGGCATTAAGGTGTATGTGCTGCATGCCATTTACCAAATAGGAAAAGGGATGAGGTCTTTTAGAAAATTTTGTAGAGAAACAGATACAAATTTAAAACTTTTTATGCTGAACCTTGACCTATATGGAAAATTTATCCAGCAAGGACATCTTATTTCTCAACCAATTTGTATAATATAGATATTACTGTATTAGGACAAAAACTATGTTAACAAGATATTTGTTAATTTCAAATTTAAAATAAATAATGATATAACTAATAATCATAGTTTCAAGCAGGTAAATTTTTGACAATTTAAATGGATCGCTTCTAACCTTCATTTTATCCATGTTTCCTGTTAAGTAGTTTAATTACCAGTAAACTAAAAATTTTCATTATTATTAGCATGATCATAACTTTTAGAAAAATTGTTTTAAAAAATTTCTGTAAAAATGCTTATATTAAAAGTTTGGATGCAATATGGCAGAAAGAACCATCTACCTAAGAAAAATTGAAGATCTCTCAGTAAGATGAAAACAGAACATTGAACACAGAGTACGGACAATCCCAATGAAAGTACATGGCTAAAAGATTCCTAAGCTGTATTTCAGCTAAGAAATTTAGATCAGGATTCACCTCTAGCTAGATAAAGGAAAACAACCAAAGCCCTGTTGTTGTTCATGTGTTTTATATTTAATTTCTTCTTTGTCTTGAATTATAGACAGCATCAGTTGAAATTTTTTAAAAGGCAAAAACCTAGAGAATTTATTAAGCAGTACTGTGTAATTTCTGAAGAAAATATAAGGGAATATTTGAACTCCTTGGATGACCAGTTTTATATGTAATTCTATTAGTATTTTAGATCTGGTGCTTGGTTTGCTTTTTTGGAATGGGAAATAACTCAAGCTACCCTAGTCAGTGATCCGAAGCAAGTTACAGTAAAATACCTCAAGACTGTAATCTGGACATTGTAAATGATTCTAGCAAAAATCTTCTGTAGATTAGATATTGAGGAAATTTTTGTTGCTTGACCCCAAATTTCGCTTGGCCGGTTTTACACAAAGAATCTTCTTATAGAATAGTGTTTGCAAAATACATGGCTTATTATTCTCTAAGGCTCTTGCCCTTGGAGTGGTCAGAGTTTCAGGAAGGATTCTTCCACATTCTAAAGGAGGTATGCCTGGCTGCCAGGATTTTGAAAACTAGTGGGAAAAGGGAGGTAGCAGGTCTTACCCTTCAGCAGGCGGGTTCTTCCACCCACTTTCAGTGTGGTAACCAGTCCCTTAATGTGCCTAGAGTCTCCAGTCCAGACCCTGCCTATTTTGTCTTCTAAAGAAAATCAATTTCCTTTTTTATTAGTGGAGGCGAGAGCATATTGGGGGTAGACTTCCAATTTTCCTCTTGTAGCCAATCTTTTTCCTCTACTTCCAGGGGTAACTTGTGCCACCATTTCTTGAGAATTTTGGGAGTCACATGATATGATTCAGGTTGTATCTCAGCTTTCACTAAGAGCCAGTTTAGGATTCAGCTCCTTGAGTCAATTTTAAATGCTGTCGATTTTGTCCCCACCCTCACTGTCTTTCTTCATAAGAGTTCATTGACTTCCTTCCCCCCTAAAAATCCTTCACTGAAGTTTGAATGGAATTTTAGGGAGGGGGATGAGTTAAAAGTATGTTTTCAATCAACTTATTTTTATCTTGAAGTGCTTTTAAAAAATGTTTTGCTTTGGTTATTTTTATGGCAGCTACCATGTAGTATTCTTATAATTGGTGTGCTTGTCTACTATGGGAAAAATGCCCAGACCAGGAAAAAAATACAGCTTATCTCAATTAAACATTAGTGTATCCTTTGATTTGGCCTAGATTAATTTAAACAAATTTAATTAATTTTTATTAAATTCTAGTTCCTTAATTTCTAAAGAATGTAGTAATTTCAATTTCTGGGTAAAATACAAAACCAGCTAATTTCTATTTACTGTTGTTGACTTAGGGAGGGTGGGTGCTTCTGCAGAACTGTCATCTGGGACTGGACTTCATGGATGAGCTAATGGACATCATTACAGAAAGTGAGACTGTGCATGACCTGTTCCGCCTTTGGATGACCACAGAGGTTCACAGGCAGTTTCCCATCACACTCCTTCAGATGTCCATTAAATTTGCCAATGAGCCTCCACAGGGCCTCCGGGCAGGGCTGAAAAGAACATATGGTGGTGAGTCTACAGGAGTTTTTCATACTTAAATCATTTTCTTAAAGAGATCATAAAAAGCAGAATTAGCTAGGAGACAGTTACAGCAAGAAGTACTGTTATTCAACCTGATGGGGGTGGTGGTGGTGGCTCCCTTTGGTCTTGTTCCTGGTGGAATATGCCCTGGTAGGGTGAGGGAGTCAGAGTTCAGATTCCCTACTTTCTATTTTTCTATTTTCCCTAAATATTGCTCTGCTTAAGCCTATGCTGTTCTCTAGCTAGACATCTACCTTTAGATGTTGACATAACAACTGAACACTTTTGTCATTTACAGTCTTTATGCTCCATATCTAAAGTGGCGCAGGAGCCTCTCCCAAGAGCAGAGTCTAAATTAAAATTATGGTCTATCTCTCTCCTTATCATTAGGGCCATAGGTTGGAACGTGAATGAAGTTAAAACTCAAATAGCAGCAAAAACAAACAAAAATGGCTTTGCAGTCTTGACTGATGCTGAGATTGTTCTCTCTGCTTTTGCTTCTCCTATGTTGTAGCTTTGTGTCTGGGACTTGTGGTCAGGGAAAGAGTGGGAAGGTTGGAGTGAGGAATCCTGATTATGAGCCTTCCTGGTGACACAACCTTTGTTCTCCTGGGTTCTAGTCACACAAATAACCCGAGTTTCTTCGTAACTAAAATAGTTTGTTTAGTAATATGGTAATAATAAATATAATTATTGTATTTCTATCTGAAAAAATCTGAAGACAATTTGGGGGGAGCTGCTAACAAGGTTCAAATTCCTGCCAATCTATAAGATAATGTAGGGATAAAATAGACATGGAAGGATAATGGCAGAAAAACATAAATCACATAATATATAAATATATAATAATTATTTGGAGCATGTATTCAGATTGCAATGGGCTCCTCTATATATGCCATTTTAATTATATTAAATTAGTTAAAAGTATATGTCCCAAATAATACTATAATAGTAATTATTATTATTATTAGTTTATAGTATCTATTTTAACTGCCATTATCCTTCCATCCAATTTCCTTCCCACATTATCTTGCTAGATTGGCAAGAACTTGTTAGAAAACTCCTTTCCCACCCCAAATCCCTTTGAAGAATTTTGAGAGAGAAGTGACCTCTAGATGTACAAAAGTTAAATTACAGTTCTCATATGAATATAATAAATAGGAATTTACAAAAGATATTACTTATAAAATTATTAAAAAATAAAGGCATTTGAGAGATGATGCATTTTTAACCTGCTGACTACAACAGGTGTGAGCCAAGACCTGCTGGATGTGAGCTCTGGGGCCCAGTGGAAGCCCATGCTCTACGCTGTGGCCTTCCTGCACTCCACAGTCCAGGAGAGGCGCAAGTTTGGCCCCCTGGGTTGGAATATCCCCTATGAATTTAATCAAGCGGACTTTAACGCCACAGTGCAGTTCATCCAAAACCACCTGGATGACATGGATATCAAGAAGGTACCTCTGTGCATGTCTCCTGCCCCCGTAGTGTGGGTGTGGGCTACTGAGCTTCACTTAGGCAGCTAACTCCCTAAGGGTGAGGATTTGCTGTGCTTGCAAAGTCATCTTCAAATCCTAGCAATTGGGGGCATATCTACCTCTTGATTTCAGGAAGGAAAAAGGGAAAAATTTGATTATCCTTTTATTTCTCAAAGGAGAGCTCACATTTCAAATATGACAACAATAACAACAACAAAACCTGTTGTGGGGGTATGGGTGGAGAAATTTGTTTTTTAAAATATTACAAATTAAAAATGAGAGCTTAGATTATGTTTGAAGTATGTGTCTTTTCAAGAACTACCTCAATATTATCAAAAAGTGAACTTTTGTTTCTTATTGTTGAAGTGTGAAAACATGAATGCATGAAGAGAGCCTATCTCCAGTCATGGACACGAGCTTTGCGTAACTCTTCCTGTTTGCCCGTTTAATTGTCCTTCTACCCTTTCTCTTCACATTCCCGATGAAGAAGGACTGACTAAATGACGGACAAACTTGAATGTTACTTGGCAGGGAAAATAACTAGGAGAGAGTGATCAGTTCTCCATAATTACTCCATGATTTTTCCCAGGGTGTCTCCTGGAGCACTGTTCGCTACATGATAGGAGAGATTCAATATGGAGGTAGGGTCACCGATGACTATGATAAGAGACTGCTGAACACATTTGCTAAGGTTTGGTTCGGTGAAAACATGATGGGACCAGATTTCAATTTTTACCAAGGATATAATATTCCAAAATGCAGCACAGTGGACAACTATCTTCAATATATCCAGGTGCGTCAACTTCAGAATTTTATGCATAGAGCAAATATCTGTAGTCATTGGCCTTTTTAATATTTATTTGCACTTCATATACTGTTTTAAAATTATTAATGCTCATATATACTAAAGCTTCTGCTATAGATGCTTTCTTCATATTTTTATATTCACCGGATGATTGAAATACTTATATTTATTCTGACTGTGCTTTGTGTGAATTCTTTCTCTATCCTCCTCCTCTTTTAATGCTTTAGGGAGCAATTTTCTTTGGGGAGATGACAGATGAGGCAGATTTAGAACCAGGAGATCTACATAAATCACCTGGGGTTCTCTGCCAGTGGGAGATCTCAGCTACCACAGCGCGTGGGGCAAAGGCAGGTTCTAGACTCAGTCTCTTCCTTTATTCAGTCCCCTTGACTAATCTTGTGATGTCCATTCCTTAACCCTGCTCTAATGAACAGTGTGTGGATAGGCCTAGGAACCGTCTTTGTGTGTGAAAACTTCCTGTAAGACAGAGTTTCTGGATGTCAGCACTCTTGACATCTGGGGTGGGATGCATCTCGGCTGTGGGGCTGGCCTGTGCATCGTAGGATGTCTGGTGACGTCTCTGTCCTCTACCCACTGAGGCCATCAAAGCCTCTACCCAGCTGTGAGAACCAAAAATGTCTCCTGACATTGCTCTGTGTCCACTGAAGGGCGAGACTGTCCCAGGTTGAGAAACATTGCTGTAAGAAGGGAATAAGGTAGATTTTGACAGGAAATTTGGAAATAGGTAGAGAAAAGAAATCTGATTTTGAGGGTGACTGTATTTTCTGTCTCTAGCCCTTGAATTCATTAGAACATTATTTAGCAGTGTCTTTGGTCTCTCCCTACAATTTATCTCAGAGTAAACAAACTAAAGCACCAGGCCCCCCAAAGGCTAAATTTATCAGTATATTTATGGTTTTTTTTGATATATAAATGTAACGAGTTTATCATATATTACTACCTGTACATTTTTATTAATTTAAATAAATAAATTTATTTGTTTTGCTGCATTGCACATGTCTTTAAATCATCATCAGTGAATAGGAAATATGCCTATGAAAGTATAAATTTAGGGGTGCCAGAGCATGTATTTTTGTATACTCCTCATTTCATAGTGCATTTGAGGTAACTTATAAAAAGGCATAAATAAAGGAGGAGAAAGGAGGGAAAATATGAGTATGATAATAATTCAGTACAAGACTCATACATGTCAAAGTATGGGTCAATTTGCCTTTATTTAAATGATTGGGGAGGTTTTGGCCTGCTTGATCTGTATCTGGCTATCTCTCATGCTCCTTCTCTCTCTCTCTGTTTTTCTCTTTGGTTGTGTTGCTCACTCAATATTTCTCTCTCTTCCTAGCCTCCATCTTTTTCCCCGGGAGAGTACAACTCCCGCCTGCAGCCTTGTTTGGGCCATGATTACTAAAACCGTCATTTCTTGGCATCTTATAAACATAATAACCATTAGTTATACAACGTTTATTTATACAACTGGTTTGAATTAGATTAGTCTATCAGAAAACAAAATACCAATCCCTTTCTGCTTCACATGTCATAAAACAAGACAGTATTTCTTTGATTCAATTTTGCTTGATGTGTAAACTTTAAAGAATCATGAGCCTGTTTTTATGTTTCTTAATGTTAATTTCTTTTCCAAGGCACCTTTTGCTTCTTTTCTACAGGAATTGTTGAAGTTTGTAGTCTGCACAAGTAAGACATACTCTAATAAAAGCACTTTTATTTCCTAAGACAGTATAATTTAGCATGTGCTTATCTGGGGTGTTTGTTCTTCAGAGCTTGCCTGCCTATGACAGCCCTGAGGTGTTTGGGCTGCACCCTAATGCTGACATCACCTACCAGAGCAAGCTGGCCAAGGACGTGCTAGATGCCATTCTTGGCATCCAGCCCAAGGACAGCTCTGGTGTAGGGGCTGAGACCCGGGAGGTTGTGGTGGCGCGACTGGCCGATGATATGCTGGAGAAGTTGCCCCCGGACTATAGCCCCTTTGAAGTAAGTTGATAAAATTCTGACAGTGTCTGTCTATTTGGGGGTGTGAGGATGAAGAGAGGAGGGAAAAATTAATCTTTCTGAAATTAGAAAAAAATTCATTTATAAAACTAGCTTCTTAAGAAACCAGAAAAAATGTTTGAATCAATGAATGTGTTTTGAAATATAAACAATAAATGTCTGAACACAATAACTAAGAAAGTGCCATGAAGGCATGAAAATATTTCAAATTGTATATAAAACCAGCACATTGTACCCCATGATCACATTAATGCATACAGCCATGATTTAATAATAATAAAAAAAGAAACCTGTTAAGAATGTTAGTATTTATTTGCTGAAAGTAAAATAGCTAAACTGTTTTTATTCCACCTTGCACAGCTTATTTCTCTGTTTTTCCCTTTTTCTGGGGGTGTTTTTCCTTGCCAAGAATGGGGTCTCAGGTCTCCATTTGCCTGCATTTGTTATTAATTTATAATTATATATTGATGTGTTAGGATTGCTTTTCTAGAACCTTCCCCAAGGTACTTTATATTGTCATTTCTTCAAAGGAAAGCCCTGTATTTTTAGAATAATAAGTCTGACTATTAAAAAATTCATATTGTGTAGTTTAGTGGACACCCTAAAATTCAGGCTTTCTTAATTTCAAGGGGTCTGTATTTATATCATTACCTCTCTGAAGCTTCTTCATCTCGTTAGTTTTGAAAATTGGTATATTTTAGTGTATAAGTAGCTTCTAAGAAAATTTATGATTATTAAAGTTAAGTTTTTAGACATTTTAATATTACAAAAAGATTTATTATAGCGTAAAAAAAAATCTTTGATGAAACCAAAAGTAAGTGGCTTACTTCCTATGTTGTCTTAAAAGATGACTGGACAATTTCTTGGCACTTTTGGCACAGAATCACCATGTTTCTTTGTACATTGTCCCTTTTCCACTTGGTTTTCAAATGTAATCCTGTAGAATTTGGGTTTTTTTTTCACTCTATTGTTTCCTACTTAGGAGGCGATGGTACTTTGTAGGTACTCCTACTTTGGCTGCTGGTACTACAGCCAATTTCTAGGACCTGTCATCAAGGGAATAATTTTCCTGAAAGAATTTTTGAAAAAATAATACTTCATTTTATATGGAATCAGAAAAAAACTTGAATAGCCAATACATTACTTAGAAATAAAAACAAATCAGGAGGCATCATGTTACCAGACTTTAGGTTATACTACAAATCTATAGTGATTAAAACAGCATGGTACTGGCACAAAAATAGAGATACAGATATATGGATGAGAATCTAGAGATGATTCTCTAGAATCCTAGCCACATATTTTCGTTTGATCTTTGATAAGCCTATCGAAAACGTTTACTGGGGGAGAGATTCCCTATTTAACAAATGGTACTGTGTGAACTTGCTGGCAACCTGTAGAAGACTGAAACCAGACCCACACCTTTCACCACCAACAAAAATTGATTCTTATTGGAGAAAAGGTTTAAATGTAAGACATGAAACTATAAAAACTAGAAGAGAGTGCAGAGAAAACGCTGGAAGATACTGGCTTGGGAAGATATTTTATGTGGAGGACCCCTGTGGCAATTGAAGCAATACCAAAAGTACATTAATACGATCTGATTAAGCTAAAAAGCTTCTGCACAGCTAAGGGCACTTCACGTAAAGCAAACAGACAGCCTTCAGAATGGGAGAAAATTTTTGTAGATGATGCTTCCGATAAAGGTCTGATAACTAGAATCTACAGAGAACTCAAATTAATTAATAAGAAAAGAACAGACAACCCCATTTCTTTGTGGGCAAAAGATTTGAACAGAAACTTCTGTTAAGATGACAGGTGGATGGTCAACAAACACATGAAAAAGTGTTCATCATCTTTAACCATCAGAGAAATGCAAATCAAAACCACTGTGAAATAGTTGTGAAACTCCAGTAAGATTAGCCCACATCATAAAATACCAAAACTACAGCTGTTGACATGGATGTGGAGAGAAGGGAACACCTCTACACTGCTGGTGGGATTGCAAACTAATACAGCCTTTTTGGAAAGCATGGAGAATTCTCAAGAAACTAAAAGTTGACCTACCATTCGATCCTGTAGTTTGATTACTAGGTATCTACCCAGATGAACAAAAATCATTTTACAACAAAGACATTTGAACCCCAATGTTTATTGTAGCCCAATTCATAATTGCCAAGTTGTGGAAGCAGCCCAAATGACTTTCAACCCATGAATGGATTGACAAATTGGTGTGTGTGTGTATATATTTATTTATTTATATATTCCATGGACTATTATGCAGCAGTAAAAGAGGGAGACTTTACATCTTTTATGTTTACCTGGATGGAGCTAGAACATATTCTTTTTAGTAAAGTATCTCAAGAATGGAAAAAAAGCATCCAATATACTCAGTACTATTATGAAACCAAATATATAAACACTTACACATTCATATGAATGATAAAACACTAATATAGTCCTCAAAGAAGGACAGGAGAGGAGGGAAAGGGGAGGGAACGGGGGAGGGCAAGTGAAGGGAGGGTATTTGGTGGGATCTCACCTAATATGCACAATGCAAGGGTACATTTCAAAACAACTAAGAGTATATCATAAATGTCTTACCACAAAAAATAAGTTAAGTGCTGTGATGGTTATGTTAATCAGTTTGATTCAAGCGTTCCACATTGTGTATCAAATTAGCACATTGTACCCCATAAATGTATAAAGTTATGATTTAATGAAAATAAAGTTAAAAAAAATAAAGAAAAAAAGAATCTCTGATCACTAGCTTAGAGAAAATCAATACTTTTATCAGCTTTTATAATCACTTGATTATAGGATCAGGAAAGAGGTCATTTGCCTCTAACAGAGGTTTAAATATTTATGAAGCAATAAAAATCTCTTAAAAAATGGAATAAAGGTTACTTAAATAAGCATGGAAAGTAGTGGGATTTAGAAGAGTCTTCATCCTTTTGCTGAATTTGTCAGTGTAACCTTAGGATAAAGCATCTCACTCTAGTATAGTATCTGATTCAAAGAGGATGCTCAACAAATACTTGGAGGATGATGATGGCTGACTGGATGGACTGGTGGATGTGTGGTTGGATGGATGCTTTCATGGAAAAAACAGAAAGCTTTTAAAATAGAGGTCTAGTTTTTTGAGACAATCAATAGAATGGTTGTGTGTGTGTCCATGTCTGCTTGTGTGTGTCTGGGTGCAGCACTGAGTGAATATTTCCCGGTGAATGCATTTGCTTTATGGAAGACTGCATGGGTGTGGTTTGCATTTTATATTTTTCTGAGAATTAGTGCTGTCTGTTCTTTTCTATATGGCATGAAAATTTGGGCTAGCCATCTAACAGCTGCTTGCTTTCTTCTTTCTTTCTGTCATTGAATGGAAAGAGTTATTATTTATGGAATTGTAAGAATGTGGGCCTCCTCACCTCCACAAAATCCTTAGTAGCTATCTAATTTTAATGTGTGCCTTGAATATCTTCATGGCAGATAAAAGAGAGGCTGCAGAAGATGGGCCCTTTCCAGCCTATGAACATTTTCCTCAGGCAAGAAATAGACAGAATGCAGAGAGTACTCAGCCTTGTCCGAGGCACCCTGACCGAGCTAAAACTTGCGATTGATGGCACCATTATCATGAGTGAAAATCTACGAGAAGCATTGGATTGCATGTTTGATGCCAGGATTCCTGCTTGGTGGAAAAAAGTATGTATAAGCTTGCTTTTATCCTACCTAATCACTTATTGTTGTGATAGTTGTAATTGGCAAGTGGAAAGCAAATTAGGATAATTTACTCAAAATGGTTCTTTCCCTTAGGGACTAAGCTCCTTATAGCCCTGTATTTTTAGACTGTAAGTAAGAAATTATATGGCATATCCTACTTATCAGGTACACTGCTGGTAAATTTACATGTTATCACTTCGTTGAAATTTTGCATTTTATTGCCCTGATTTTACAGATAAGGAACGTGAGCTGGGAGAAGTTAAATCTTTTACCAGGTCCAATGTCTAAGAAGTCCAAGAATCAGAATTTAAACCCACGCCCTTTGGCTCCCAAGCCCGTATTGTTAGTTTCATAGAAGGAAATGTGTCCAGACACACATATATATCAAAAGTCACACCACAAAGAAGTATATGTCTTAACACAATAACTAAGAAAATGCGGTGAAGGCTATGTTAACCAGTTTGATGAAAGTATTTCAAATTGTATATAAAATCAGCACATTGTACCCCATGATTGCATTAATGTACACAGCTATGATTTAATAAAAAAAAAAAAGAAAAGAAAAATGTGGCCCTGTTGTGTCTAGAAATATAGTGCGCAGTATGCATATCTCAAAGGAATAGATAGTATTTAAAAGCATCCATACGAATTACCCCTTGGTAATTGTGCTAAAGACAAAGTTTTAAGCAATAATTTTTTACTTGGAAAAATAAAAGGAGTTTCTGAGTGTCTTTATAAAGTAGAAAAATAAATGTATTTTAGGATAGATCACTTGATGTAATGGAGCCTAAATGAAGTTCTTCTCTTTGTGCTGTATTTAAGTGTGTGTATGGGTGTATGCACACACATTTTGGGGGGAGATGTGAGATTGTGAATATTAATTATGGTGGAGAAAATGCATGGGAAAAGAGAGAATGGTATTGCTGTCCTTTAGAAGACATTTCCTGGGAGAATCTGGATCTGCCACCCGGTTTCCTCTCCCTCTGACTACTGCCATCATCTGGGTGGACCGACCCCACAGCATGAACCCATCAAGGGCTGGCCTGACAGCTCACTCTCCCAGCGTCTCTGCTCCAAGATTTGATGACTGGGCTACTTTCCAGTGCATATGCCCTGCCGTATCTGATGGCTAGAAGGAGGAGGAATGTAGGATATAAATGCAGATACAGGAATGTGACAGGATTTACTCCTTTACAGTTCGAAGTTAGGAATGCCAGTGAAACCATGGAAAGAATATAGGAATGGACAAAACAAAACCTGCTCATCCCAACAGGACAGTGTTTGAGGATGATAGATTTAAAGCGACAGTGTGGGAGTAGGGGAATGAAATGGAATGGACATTAGGATCATTAGAGAGCAGACATCATTAGATAAGAAAGCACAATGTTAAGTGGGTCACTCACAAGGATTCTGAAGTCACCTAGAATGATTACTAAAAGTAAATAAAGGCAGCACATGGGTTGCATGATCTTACTCTGTGCCAGAACATCTGGGTTCAAGCCATCTATCTTTTGAGCTGTATAACTGGGCCTAAGCTAGTGGCTTGTTGTGCCTCAATTTCCATATCTGTAAAGTGGAGTAACAGCACTATGTAATTCTCATCATCTTGTGAGGATTAAATGAGTGCATGTATCTAACCAATGCTGTGGAAGTGCTTAGTGTTATTATTAGCAAAACCACACCAGTGCCACCATCACCATCACCACACACCCTAACTTCCTTTACTATCAGTACCACCACCACCTGCACCTATACCTCCTCCACCACCACGCACCAACATCACCTCCACCAACACCACTACCACCATTACCTCCACCACTAATACCATCACCAGTCACCATCATCATCACCATCTGCCAACAACACCATCACAATGGTCACCACCATCTCTACCTCCATCTTTACCACCACCACCACCTCCATCAACACCTCCACCATCTCCACCATCATATCTACCAACAACACCACCACAATGATCACCACCATCTCTACCTCCATCTTTACCACCACCATCACCTCCACCAACACCTCCACCACCTCCACTGTCACCACCACCAACACCAAATCACCACTATCACCGTCATCATCACCTCCACCACCATGAAATCCACCACCATCATCACTACTACCTCACCATCACCGCCAACACTGCCTCTACCACGACCTCCACCTCTCACCTCGAGTGTTATCACCACCACCATCACTACCATCACCACTGCCATTACCACAGCTATCATCCTCATGATTATTTGGGGGTTGAGTGGAAGACTAAACCAGAAGTCAAATTCCTCGATGAATGAGAGGAAGTGAGAAATAGGTGACAGAAAGCAGAAGAGGTGGGGAGTTATGTCCACATGGCATGAGACTCAAAGGAAGAAGATAGATGATACCAAATGATGATCTGAAAATCATAGTCAGAAATGACAAGAGCATCTACTCCGTGGTTCTGAGGGAGATGGGGAATGAGGAAAGCAGCAGCCTGCATTTTGAGAAGGCTACATAGGAAGCAGTGTGTCCTGGGTGGGGGTGGGGAGCAGACTTCAGTTACGAGAGGGGTAGAGGGAATGTTCAGGAAAGAAATAGAAGATCTAGAGGAGTTTTCTGGCTGTGGCACTGAAGATGCTGAGGATACAGTGGGAAGGCTTCAGAGACTAGAGGGCTAGGTTTAGGTCAGATGGAGGGAGGCCGAGGGAGGGCAGCAGGTAGCAGTGAGACTGCGGAGTGAGTGAGGCTTGGCCTTCTGCAGGCCTGCTGGCTAAAGGACGTCATAGGACTTCTTTAGCCTCGGATATCTCATCCCAGCATTTGGCAGAGTCCAGGCCAGTGAATGCAGCACAGAGGAAGTAGGGCTTCTTGTCATCCCTCCCTCCTGTTTTGTGACACCACTGTCCATCCCTTCAACCACATGGCTTAGAAACTTACAGGCAGCTTTCACTACACTCCTTTATTTCCTTCTCACCTTCAATAAATCAATTATCAAGAAAAGGAAATTTTCTATCTGAAGTACCTTTTCTCATTGTCAAGATTAGAGGGAGAAACTTTCAGACCACTGGACTTTGCCAGTTCATTCCCTTGTTAAACCAGCTCACCTAGTTCAACCAGCACGGGTGAGCTCTGGAAGAAATGGATCTTTACAGGAGGAATCTCATGAATAGCTTCCTCTGCACTCTGACCACATGCAGAATAAACACATCTCTCTTAGTAGACACATGTGTAAAGATAGGAGAGAATGAGTTATTTAATTCTTAAATTATGATCTTTTTATTCATGTTTTTATTCTACTCAGCTCATTATCAGTCTTTGGAATCTCAGTACTCTTGAAAAATAAGCAAATTAATTCTTAAGATATTTGAAATTCAAGTAGTATAGCTACCTAGATTGATTAGTACATTTATTTGTACCTAAAATATTGCAGTTACAGTAAATTGTTATAATCTGTGATTTGAAGATATCTACCATTGCTGCTGCTGATAACGATAATGAAATATCCATGCCAATTGTCATAATGGAAATTCCACAAATGAATTCAGGGTGAAAGTTAGAGGCAATAAATGCAAATAATTTGTGGATGG
Source organism: Perodicticus potto (assembly GCA_963574655.1). NCBI lineage: Eukaryota > Metazoa > Chordata > Mammalia > Primates > Lorisidae > Perodicticus > Perodicticus potto. The sequence goes on along the minus strand of CAUYRH010102761.1, from coordinate 21,028 downwards.
TAAATGGACCTGGGTTTCCATGCTTTGCTCCTTAATGAGAAGAAATAAGAGTGTATTTTAAAGAGACCAACACTCCAGAAAAATAGCTGTTATTTACTTCATTAAAAATAAGTGGAAGAAGTCTTCTACAATTTATTATCCACAGAATATATTTTAATGTGCTAATGATTTATCTTGATGAGGCCGTAAGCATATTTATGTGAATAGAAATCCTATTTTATACTGTATTGATTGAAATTGTGACCTAAGGAAAAATGGTAGAAGCCTGTTAAATTTAAATCAATAAATCGTTTTGATTCCTTTATAGCAGAATCAGTGATGAATGTACTGGTACAAATGAAGTGATTCGGTTGATATCAGGCATCTTGAACAGCTCTGTGAATTTAGCTGTTACCCATGTGGCAATTATCTGGTTCTATTGTATCTGAGTATCATTAATATCATTCAAGAGAAAGAGTCATTTGGAAAGTTTGCTTATCAGAATCCAAAGGAAATTAATGCACAACGTAGGGACTTTTTCATTGTAAAAAGTGAAATTGATTATTTCATTTGTGTTTTCAGTGAACATAGTCAGTTTATTCTACAGAGATACTTTCATTAATTGTTTTAATGTCTGCATTTCAGGCTTCTTGGGCTTCAAGTACTCTGGGTTTCTGGTTTACTGAACTTATAGAAAGAAACAGCCAATTTACCTCTTGGATTTTCAACGGCCGACCCCACTGCTTTTGGATGACGGGCTTTTTTAACCCCCAAGGATTTTTAACTGCAATGCGACAGGTAATAGCTCTAATTTGTGCCTGTTGTGTTGTTATAATTTTCCTCTACAGGGTTTTGTTCTTTCATTATAGTTTTAAAGACTGTAATGAGACAGAGAAAGACTGCCTCTTTTTGGTACTAGCAGTTATATTGTCATGAACATAAATCCAGCCACTTGTTCCCAGGCTGCTGCTACCTTGAATTTTAAAATATTTATTTGTTATTTTTGTATTTTATCTTTATTTTATATTTATGTTTAAAGTTCCAGTGGTTAAATTAGGACATAGGTACTTTTGTATGAGAGAATCCTTTTATTTCTTTAAACACAATTCTATTTCCTTTGAATTAGGGTAATTTGAAGCTGAAGTTTCATTATTATTATGCTTTTTTTCAGTTAAAACAAAACTCTGATTGCTTCTTTCTTCCTTTCTTGCCCTGAATAGGAAATAACTCGGGCTAACAAAGGCTGGGCTCTGGACAATATGGTGCTTTGCAACGAAGTCACCAAATTGATGAAGGATGACATTTCTGCCCCTCCCACAGAGGGTGTCTATATCCATGGCTTGTATTTGGAAGGTGCTGGCTGGGACAAGAGGAACACGAAACTCATTGAATCAAAACCAAAAGTGCTCTTTGAGCTCATGCCTGTCATAAGGATTTATGCAGAAAACAGTAGTAAGTTGTTTTGTACATTCAGTGAGGGTTAGTGTTGTTGGGCTGGATGACGTGATAAGCATAGGATTTTATTATTTTTGTTATCATGTAATTGAGATTTCATTGTTTTATCAACTAGCTCTACACTGATGCCCATGTTTAGTGAGGAGTTATTGGTCTCTAGAGATTTTCTTGAGCGCCATTGGGGAGGCAGTAGTTCTAGATAGTTTTTGATTATATAATAAAGCAGATTAAATATATGGATATTCATGAAACATTTGTTGATGAGATGAGAAAGAAATGTTTGGAAGGTTAATACATGGCAGGAAAGGGATAGATAACAGTAACACCAAGTGATCAGGGGCTGGGTCTTAGGAGTAGTGGGCCTGCATCAGACTTTGAAAGGTGGATATGTGGGGTGGGATAAATGGTGGTAGGAAGATGTTCTAGGTGGGACTACCCAGGGCTCACCTGGAGGCTGTGGCTCCACCAGCTTGGAGACTTGAGCCAGGTTGTAAAATCTAGATTGAATTCAGCGGCATTGAGTTTAATCCTTCAGCTAATGGTAATATGCTGGATTCTTACCTCAGACTTGAATGTAATAATACTCCTATGAAGTACACATCATTAGACTTTTGTAAAATCATCAAAGCTATATTTAAAGAAGTCTAAAATTACCTAAACTATTTTCCATTGTTGGCTTGACATTTTCTGGAGGCTTTTGTTGTTGCCTTTAACTCACTAATATCTCTTCAGCAATAGCTATCTTTCAGCACACAGGGAGTTCTATATTCATTTTAGAAGCATGAACCATAAACTCTAGAGGTAGCCATGATAGGGGATCCCGAGGAAGTACTGATTTTATGAGATGAGCACAAAAGGATATAACAAGAAAATGGATAAAATAATCTCTCTTTGAAAGATAGCTGGAGGTATCCCCACTTCTTAGCTAAGTAACACATTCAAAAACATAAGTCAGGGAAAAGATTTTATAAATGGTAAGTGTTCATTTTTTAGGCAAGCATTTGCTGAGTGCTTAAAAGATACCAGTCACGACCTTAGGGGCTAAGGGTGTGAAGAGAATTATGAACAGGGTTGCCTGCAGGGACTCATAGTCAAATGAAGGAGACCCATAAGTAAATAAATAATTGAAATGGAAATGAATAAATGTTATGATAGATAGACACTCAGGTGCTCTTGGAGCCTGGAAGGAAACCAGCTATGTCTGGGAGGAAGGGAGAGATTGCTTTTGAGATGTGCTTTGGAGGGTAGGAACGAGCTTGATGGGGAAAGACTTTTCTTGGCCAAGGGAAATAACTTTAGTTACCTGTTCAGTCATTGACTATTTGTTGGGCACTGACCTTCTGCCAAGCACTGCTCTAGTACTGGGGATACAACAATGAAAAAAGACAGGTGGACTCCCCCTTCTCATGGTTCTCAGTCTCAAAGAGGGGGCAATAGTCAGACCAAAAGCAAATAGTGTCAAACTTGTTATTTGAAGGTTCTGTTTTTGTGAATTTGCCTATATGCTCAATTTCTTTGTAACCCCCCAATTGATACTTCTGTCACCTTCTTGTCCATTTGCAGACATGCACAGAGCCCTGAAAAACTGGAGTTGCCTTTTGCACATATTCCCAGCTGGGGCTGAATAAAGCCACAGTCTGCTTTCTTGTTTCAGTTCTTATACTCTATTTAGTGCTGTGTTTCCATTTTTTTATGCTTTTCTCTCTTTAAAATGGCCTCCTAAATGCTGTAGTGCCTAAATGCCGTCTCCTGCTTCTGAGCACAAGAAGACTGTGGCATGCCTTATGGAGAATATATGTGTGTTGGCTAAACTTCCTTCAGGCGTGAGTGCTGTTGGCTTTGAGTGTACAGTTAATGAATCATCAATGCATATTTAAACAGTGTCTTTGAATAGAAACACATATAGAACAAGATTATGTATTGATTGGTTGATGAAAAATGTTGTGAACAGATTCTTTCAGGAAACAAACTCTGAATCCCCCCCTGCAGCAATGGCTCAGCCTCCTTTAATTCAGTACTCTTGGTGACTTCATAGGACATAACTACCATGAAAAAGAGAATTGACTTTAAATGAATGTACTGATTTCAGACAGTTTTCGTTTCTCTAAAGAAAACACACATGTAGTGTCTTAGTCCATTTTCTGTGGCTGTAACAGATGTCACAGACTGGGTAAATTATAGATGATCAAAGTTTATTTGGCTCATGGTTCTGGAGGCTGAGAAGTTCAGGAGCAAGACACCAGTGTCTGTCTATCCTGTGATGACAGGCAAAAAGCAGAAATGAGCACGTGAGACCCAGAGAGATGCCCCAAGTGCCAAACTCTTTATAACTACCCATGCTTGCGATAACTAGTCCATTTGTGAGATTGTGACATTAATTCATTCATGAGGGCTTTACCCTGAGGACCCAATAACTTCTTATTAGGCCTTTCCTTGCAACACTTACACTGAAGATTAAATTTGTAACATGTGAAATTTTGGGGAGGCACCCTCAAGCCATAGCACATGGTAAGCTAGGGTATGAAATAATTGAGGAGTTTAGTGAGGAAGGTACATTGAACTGAGATCCGCATGACAGAAGGGGGCTGTGCTAATATCCAGGAAGAGAGGGAGAGTGAAAAGACAGGAGGTGGCAGTGGGCGTGTCACGTTCGAGGAACAGAACGTGCAGCTGAAGTACCATGATGCAGGGCAGCAGTGGGGAGAGATGATGTCAGAGGTGTGTGTGAGAATGCAGGGTGCAGTCTGGGTACCATAGCAAAGAGTTTGCTGGGATACGGGATACTGGCAAGGCTTGAGGATGTAAGGGGAGGAGGAGCCCAGGAAGGAAGGGTGTGGTTGACTTGTTTAAGATTTTCCAGTTGCTGTGTGAGTGCCATGACCAGATTTTTCCTTAGGGAAGGGGAATACCTGCAGGAATGAGGATGGAGAATAAAAACGGAGGGTCTGAGAATGAGGAAGCCCAGGGAGAGGCTATGGGAGCAATTCATCAAGTGATAATGAAGCAGCAGAGAAAGGGTGTGACGTCAGGAGTGAGTGGGGTGTGAGCAATAAATAGTTGGAACCTAAAGCATCTTTTGGATAAAGGAGGAAAGGAGACGATTGAAAATGGCCTTAAGGTCTTCAGATTTCTCATGTGTATCAGTGTATATGGGCTGTGATTGGCTGGGAGTGATCCTTACAGAGAAAACATAAGGTTCTTAAAGGCACAGGGGCGGTGTCACAGAGCAGAAGCAGTTGCAGCCAATCTTAGTGTGGTTTTTCATGGCATTTATGTTTCCAGTGGGACATGTGGCTGCCGAGATTGCTCCCCAGGTAAGCCTAAGTAGGTGACTGCCAGAGCTGAAACAGAAACCCAATTCTGTCTACAGCACTGCCCCTTTATACTAAAGTTTACATCATTTTCTAGAAGAACATAACCTTTTAATTATATTTCTCTGACTAGAGAGGGATGAGATAGATATAAAATCATTTATGATTTATGGTAGGTTCTACAATTTTTGAAGCAAACTCAATGCCAGTAGGGCCATGTTCTCCTGCAGAGGTGGGAAGGAGAACCCGTGCCCGTGTGTCCTTTCACGCTGTCACTGCCTCCCAGCCTTCTTGGGTCCTGGAAGCACAGTACACCCTTAACTCCGGCTTAATATACATACCTACTTACCTGGGAAGTTTTTGGAGCCATGATTGCAAAGCCATTTCTCTTTGACTAGTGAATAATGGAGGAGAAGAATAAATGTCTTTTAGAGACGTGCACTTGGTCTTGGATAAGATAATGTGCCCATGGTACCTTCAGGAGAGTTGTTTGGTAGACTCTCAATAATACAACAGAGATAACAACAAAATTAAAGGAAAAAACATTACTGATTTCTTCTTTATTTGTAGTATGTTCCCAGCATTCCCTGAGAGTTTTATAGAGACAGTCCCTCTTTTTTCCTTGTAATGCTCCTGAAAGGCTATTATCCTTACCCAAGTTTTGCTTTAGAAGATGATGCTAGGTCTCGGGGCTGTTACTTGAGTTGTGTACAGCTCAGCAGCTGGGATTGAAGCCTGGGTTAGCCTAACTCCAAATCTGGGATTTTCCTCTATGTGGGCTCCTCTCAAGAGTTTTGGGTGGGGGTTAGACGAAAGGCTCAGTCGGGGATATTGGCTGTCAGTAGTGTGTGGGTTGATAACAAGGCTTCCCATGAAGGAGGTTCTTCGGGTAGAAGGTGGAGATGGCACAGGGGCTCAAAGACAGAACTGATGTTTATGGAGAGCATTTTACAAGTGGGTTTCACTCCGTGTCTCATCTAATCTTTAAAACAGTTTGCTAGGAAACTTTATCTTTGCTTTGAGGACAACAAGTTAAGAGAGGTTCCCAGGGTTTAAAGGATGAAGGAAGGGGCGCCTGTGAAGGGAGAGGTGAGCACCAGACAAGGAACGTGGAGGTTCTCGGCACACTGCTGGGTGCACGTGTGGCTCCGAGTTTCTTAGTTGAATCTGAAAGGGCAAATGCGTCTGGCTGGGCTTAAGCGTAATGCCCGTGGCTTTGAATTTATTGGTTCATGTTGGGAAGTCCTGAAACAGTGATTACTTTATAGAAATAATAATCAAAAATGTTCTTTTAGCCAAAAATGGTACTTTAGAAATCTTGTTGTATCACATCGTTGCTTCTAGGCAACGTGCTGTAGAAATATTTCCCTTATAAAATGTAAGAAAAGTCTTGAGTTAGGTGTTACTTCCCCCCTCATGACTACACTATAAAAATCCATGGCAATTTGACATTAAAAATCTCAGCAGGATAGTAATAAATAAATAACTTCTTTATAATACTGGTAATTCTTTATTATTTAAGAACAGGTAGGCATTTATGGCAGAACTGTACTCACCCTGCTGGGCATGAGCCAGGGGTGACACTCAGTAGCTGCCGGTAAAGAGAGAATAAAATAAGCAAAGGAAAAAGGAATTCATTCCAGCATATTTTTAAAATGAAAAACTTGAGTTCTTTATTCTTTTTTTGTTTCAATAGAAGTTGGTGGAAGCTTCTATCACCACATAGCTTTGTGGTTGAAAAATTGTTTCTTCAGTGATGGAAAATTAACATTTCCTCTTACTCTTTTCATTCTGTACCTTTAATTTTTATTTATTTTTGGTAATTGAATAGGGCTTTATTTGACATAAAGGGGTATAACATCATAAATAATCCCAAAACACTTTGAGCGCAGCATTTGAAAACTAGAATGCTTCCAGTTAATAGATTTTATGTTAGTATCTCCTGGCTCCTCAGCCTGATGGCTTTATATTAATTATTTAAATAATTCCTCATTAACATTTAGCTGCAGGATTGGTTGTTTTCAAAAGGGAGTCTGGATATTTATGTAAACTCTAAAAATTGAGTGGTCCACCCCGAAATTTTTGAAATATTCACTCTTCTTGCTTGGGCCTCATGGAAAAGTCATCCCAACAGTACTAAATTCACCAGGAGGGTAGACCCACACACTGGAATTCTAGATGCTCCATTCTTAACGCAGGCTTGAGAGGTCAGATAGGAGAAAGATGTATCTCTTTACAGATTTATTACACGGGCAGAGTGAGGCTTCTGCACGACCGTCCATGCTGTCGCCCATGTGATAGGAAAGCTGTGGTTGGAATATTTGGGGGTGACGGGGCAACACTTATATGTACTCTGGTCATTAAATCAAGTGTGAGAGGGATCTCAGGGCCTGCAAAGCTAATGGGGCTGTTTCCTGTGATGGAGAAAGTGTGTCTAAGACCACCCTGGGACACACCCGTGAGCCCTGACACCATGCAGATGTGGGACTGGGGTGAGGACAGCCACAGCATGACTGGGTTGTGAGACCGCCTGGCTTCTCAGCCCAATGACATCTGATCCACTTTCAGCTTGTAAACCTATAACTCTGGAAAGGTTGTTGGAATATGCGTTTGGGAATTTTCTTTGGTGAAAAGGTAAATGTATGAGTGTAGGAACTTATGTATGCAAGGGTAGATGGTACGTGGAGAGAGAAAAAGAAAAATATAGCAGATAACATATTGTAAGCACCTACTACATCCAAGGCATTATACTGTACCAGGCATTCGCAGATACTAACTGATTTAATCTTCACCCCAATGCTGTAAAATGTATCAGCTCTGCTTTGCAGATGGGGGAAATTAAGGTTTAGAGACTCTGGTAATTTACCCATGATTCCTGGCTGATATGTGGCAAAGGTGGTTTCAGAATCACATTTACCTGTTTCGGGAGCTCCTGTGGTCAGTGCCCTGCTTAAAGATTGCACTTCTCTTGGTACCTGGGATGAAACTTGAAAATAAAGGCTGAATTCAAGATGAGGACAGCCCCCTGGCATATGGAAGCCCCGGGCTAATTTTTCTCAGGTACCTGGGAGAGTAGACTGTGCGGTGGAAGCAGTGAGGGCCTCTGCCCTGTGTGGACGGCTCCTGCCTCTGCGGTTTCCCTCCGTCCTGCTGCAGGCCGAAGGTGCTCACTTCCCTTCTCCTGGAAAGGACTGTGAGGCCAGGCCTGGGATATTTGGGTTGTTCTCCTGACTTCATCACTCCAGTCGTGTGGCTTTGGAGGACCAAATATGCCGCACATTGAACTCAGTCACCTAATTCTCTCTACTTAATTTTCATTTCTTTCTGCAAGGATGTGGAGGTATACAGGGTAGCCATAAAGTTTATGTGCAATTTAAACGTGCACACTATTTTCAGTTACACCTGAACTTCATGGCCACCCTGTCTGTGCGCAGTACATAGTAATCATTGCAGAAATTAAGCTCACAGGCTGTATGTAAATCCATTCTGCCCAGGTGTGATTCTTAGTTATCACTGCAGCAGATAATCTTGGACAAGTAACTCATTTCTGTATGTGTCAGTTTTCTAATCTGTAAAATGGTCTAATAATAGTATTTATCACATAGGGTCGTTGAGAGAATTAGACTGATGATGTCAAGTGCCTATTAAATACATAATAAATAATTTTAAAATGATTACTATTATTAAAATGTTTAATTCATGTGACTTCTAAAGTATTAAAAGAAATACTATATGTAAGAGTGAACTGTCTAATAATTTAAATATTAGCAAGAGGGAGGTTAAATGAAGGAAAGACTTCAAGGTTATATAGAGACTCTCTTTGTAACTTGGTTATCTTGACTATTGAAAGAAATATATGAAATGTATTTTAATGTTTGCATGAAAAAGTGTGGGATGTATAGGAAAGTTACATTGTTAGAAAATGAAATTTCCCTAAGGTGTTTTAGTAAAACATTTAGGAACTTAAGTTTGTAGCTTACCAATTTACACAACCTCTTCTTCTGTTCCTTCTTTCTTGGACCCTAAGGCTTTACACATATTTAGCTGATTCGTTCTACCTACCAAGCACACTTATTTTTGTCTTCAAAGTTCTTTGTCTGAGCGGAGGAATGGTTTAGAATCATCTGTTTATGTAGCTGTTTAGCATCTGTCAGCATTTTCAGGATAAAATTACATTTTCGGTGGCTTCTAATCCTGCTGCGCAAGTTTGCTGCCTGCTGTGGCTTGGCACCCTCAGTTCTAAAGCAATTATAAATAAATAAAGTCGGATAAATATTTCAGAGAATTATTTTTGTTTTTCACTTGCTTATTGAATATATTGTTAGTTTTTTCCCTCCATTTTCCTTTTGGGATTGAAATCCAAGTAGTCGAATATTTCCCAAGGTGGAATTATAATTATCATTAGGTTCAGACATGAGGCACCAAAGGCTTATTTTGAGGCTTATAAAATGGTTGTCAGTCAAGTCTTCAGCAAGGAGAACAATTATTTACATATTTGTTACATATTTACAGATTCTAGGATTAAAGGACTTAAATATATCCATTAGCATAGTTAGTATTAACTGCATTCCACGATTCATTGTCATTCACTTACTTGTTCAGAATTTTTAATATATATGTCTAATTATTATTATTATTAGTGATAACCTCATAGAAAATGACAAAAATTATAGCCAGTTTTAAAATTAGTTATAGTGTTTTAGGTTGTTTCTGTTGATTAATTTCATGGGATTAAGCAAACACAGCTGTAAGGTGCTATAAAATATCTAAAATTGTTATTTAAGGACAGGGTTTCACAGCCTTGGTACTGTGGACAGTGCTGGTCTGGGGAACCGTCGTGGGGGGCTCTCCTGGACATTGTAGGCTGTTAGCAGCCTCCCTGCCTATACCCTTCAAGATGCTCCAGGAAGCCCACAGTTGTGATAGCCCAAACAGTCATCATGTGTTGATAAATGTTCCCTGTAGGTAGAATTGCCCCTGGTTAAGAATCACTGCATTAGGATTTTTATTTTGTATTGAAATTTATGTATAGTGTTATCATCTTCAAATATTTAATTTCTTCCAATAAAATTAATGAAATCTATATTGGGTATCTGAAAACACCTGGGGCAGCAGACTGAAGGTTTTATCATGCCAAACAATGAGACTAACTGCTCATGGTACCTTGATTTTGTAATTTGGTAGGAAAAACCAAATTATGGTGCATGTTAGTTTAAATTCACTCACTCTTATCTATTAACACTGCATTAAAAATTACTGTTTCCACGGCCCTGTTTTTAGCACTAACTTATGAAAACAAAGTTATTCTCATAGTTAAATGTGATTTCACTGAATGCATAGTTATGTGAGTCATTTATAATATTATACATAGGGTAGGTGTTGATATAACTCTTTCCTTAGAAAATTTATAATCTGGAGGAGAATATAAAATCATAAACTACTTCCTGAGATGGATGTTAAGATGTGCAGATGAACTACTGTGGGTAAAATCAACGAAGCTTAAACTCAGGCTGCTCATACACAGAGGCTCCTTCCAAAGCCTACTTTTGTATTTGCAAATTTTCACTCTTCTTCTTAAAGAAGGCTCCCAGGAACTGAGTAAGTTTAAGACTTCCCAGACTTGGATCTGTCCCTGAGCATGGGGTTTCCAGGACTGGAGAGACAGAGGCTGTCCTTAGAGGTGAGAGTATTAGAGAGGGTCCCTGGAGGATGGGCACACACAGGTCGCCTCTCATTGCATATGTGGTGGTAGCAACTGCGTCTCCTCTTCTGCACAGAAAGACAGAGTTGAATGCCAGGGAGCTGACCTGTGGCATCACTCTTTGATCCCCAGCCATTTTTATTTCTCTACATACATGGAGAATTCACAATGCCTGGTTTGGTGGAGGGTGGAGTTGGGGCCCCTCCATCCTGTGAGTTAATGTGTGTTGTGGATGGTGGTTTAGAGTGTTGTAGACTGGAAGTCCGATTAAAAACGACAAGCCACCTGTGCCAAGGGCAGGCCATCAGGGACAAAGAGAGCGTTGTGTGCCCCTGAGGTTTGGTGCAAGGAGAGGAAGAGGAGGGGACGTGGAGTTGACAGGTGGAAAACAGAGGATGTGGCAGGGGTTGTGGCAAGGGCACAGGGCAAGGGCCAATGGGGGACCCTGGAGACTGTCTGGGTGTCTTGTCATAGGCACTGGCACCACGCGGGCAGTCTGCTTCGTTTCTGGGGTTTGCCTGACTCCCAGGAAGCATCCGCCATCATTCCAAAGCTGTCTCTCTTTGGAATGACCTTCGCAAAGCACGAGGTTGGCTCTGGACTCTCTTTGTGCTCTTAAGTTAGCGATCCACCAAGTTCCATTCTTTTATGATTTCTTTTCTTTTTCTTTTTCAGCCTTAAGAGATCCTCGGTTTTACTCCTGCCCCATCTACAAGAAACCAGCCCGAACGGACTTGAACTACATCGCGGCTGTGGACCTCAGGACAGCTCAGGCCCCTGAGCACTGGGTGCTCCGTGGGGTTGCCCTTCTCTGTGATGTCAAGTAACATGGGGGGAGAGGGCCCCTCCCAATGCTTCAAAAAATGCAGGATCTGAATTTCTTGTAGCCTTCTCCCTCTGTGAGCGCCGGACAGTGTGTTAATCAGGCTCCTGCACAGTGACTGGGCCACATAGGTTTTTCTCTGCTCCTTGACCGAAGGCCTAATTACATTTTTCTCTGCTTTATCATTCGTGGCCAATGTCTGTGTTTGCTGAAAAAGTTATTTAGTGATCTAAAAGTAAAATTTACAACTTGATAATGAAGTGTGGCGCTCCAATTCATAGTAATCCATTTTCTCCTTATTTCACTCTGAAGACTGAGGACAGAAGCAGACAGTATTTCTCCTGCAGGGATTATTTTTCTGTTAGTGTGGCCTGGTAACAGCCAAGTTCTCTAAGGCAACAAGGCAGGTTTTTGCTGATTTTGCTTCTGTTCACTTTGCATTTAGGTCAGGTTAAGAGATTTATTTTCAGGACTTCAAGCAGCCAATTAAAAAGAGCTTTTAAAAAATAGAACAAAATAGAATAATGTGTTAAGAATGTAAATAGAGAAGTTATATAAACCTATATAATAGGCATATAGAATAATCTTTAATCCTACTTATAATTAAAGATGAGATACTAACTGATATCTCTTATAATAAATTAAAGCTAATAGTGGGTCATAGAGTGCTCTATGTAAAACTGTTACACTCACAAGTTGGTAGAACAATGTAAATCGACCCAAAATAACTAAGTTGAACACAGGAAGAGCCATACAGATGTTCACATACTTTGATCATCATTTTCTCCATTCCAAGAAAACAATTTAAAAGGCTACAAACAAATTCTACAAAAATTGTATTTAATAACAGAAAAAAATGGAAGTGACTTGTGTTCAATCATAAGGCTATGCTTAAGGAAAAATCATGGAAATGGCAAACGTAAGATTAGTGAAAGATATAATTTCTAAACTACTGAGTATGCTGTGATTATAAATAGAGAATATAGTCACATGTGGAAAAAGATTAAACAACAACGTGGGAAAATGAAAATAGGTGTGATAATATAGCAGTAGTTGTAGCTGCCTTGAAAAAATGTAATGATTAGAAGAGGAAAAAAGAAAAGAGAAAAATAGTGGTGTGTGGTGATTTCACATGAACTTTTATTAATTAGGAAATACATTAAGGAAAATTTTCACATACTTTTATTTTAAGTTCTGGCTTTTTTTTTTTTTTTCTAATGTTTTTGCAGTTTTTGGCCCGGGATGGGTTTGAACCCGCCACCCTTGGAATATGGGGCTGGCGGCTTACTCACCGAGCCACAGGCACCGCCCCAAGTTCTGGTTATTTTTATAAAATGTTTCACCTGAAGTCTATTGACTAGAAAACTTGGTCGGTATTCATTTAGGATAGTAGTTTCCAAACGTTTGGTTAACTTTGGATTTGCGTAATGGCATTTTAGGGGGTGATTTTATTGGCAGTGGCTGTCCGGAGAGGGGTGTGGGTCCCTCGCCCAGCTTCTGCTCTGTGCACCCAGTATTATTATTTTACGCTGCTGCTGACGGGAGCTGGTCCCGAGAGGTTCTGTGACTCCGACCGACTGAGAAGATCCTGTGTTCACTGGAGCCGTTTTTCTCGGTGTGATTAATCTATCAGTTGATAGGTGTAGACTGTGGTAAAACGGTCGTTTTGTTTTGAAGAACAAGTAATGGTGATGTGAATTAATAAAACGTTGTTCGTAAATACCTGAATTGTAATTGTTATTTATTACCAAGGGGGTAATTGGCACTAAGTATCCAGAAATAAGCTTTCAAAACTGGGTGTTTTTCATCAAACAATGTTAAAATGTGTAATTCCTAAAGTTTTGAGGTGCATGCCCATTAGTAGATGTGTACATGTCTTAGAGACCCCAGGTAGAAAAGGACACAAAGAAAACAGCTAGGGCATTTTGGGAACTAATTCACCCAGTGTGGTTCTGTAGCAGTGCTGTGTCCACGAGGCCATTTCTGCTGAGTTGCTCCGCCCTTGCCCCGGCTCTTCCACCAGGGGCAGTAGCCACTTCACAGACTCAGGTGGACAAGAAAGGCCCAATTGATTGAACCTGCCAGGTGATGGAGAGAGTCCCCCATGGCCTTGGACATGGAGAAAACAAGAGCCAGGGCCTTGGTAGCCTCGTGAAATCATAAAACAGTTTTTTCATCTGTCTTATATTGATTTATTTTTAGAAGTGTTTATTTCAAGTATTTAACTTTTTTTTTCCACCCAGGTGGTACAATGGTGGAAAAAATAAAAAAGTCAAGTACTTGATCTCATAGAATTCACCGAAGAGGGATAGACACAGAAAATAAGCAATGGTTGATACGTACGTACTTCCATCTAATCTCAGTTTATGATTGTGTAACGGGACCTGTGTGAGGTCCACAGACAGTAGCATAAAGATTATGGGTCAAGTGCTTGCTATAAAGGAACAGACACTGAGGGCAGGAGTCACAGGGGAGACCTCAGCACAGCGGTTGTGTCACTGGCTATAGCAGAAACCATGTGATAACGTCCCCACTTCTTTTCTTTATTGATATTGTCTTTAATTGATGAATCAGTTGTATTACATTTATGGAGTAGAATTTGATGTTTTTATATGTGTGTACTGTGTGGAGTGATTAAATCAAGCCAATTTACATATTCATACCTCACTGGGCATTTATTTTCTCTATTTTTAAAAATCTTTTTTAATGGACACATTGTAATGGTACATAAATATGAGGTACAATTTCATGTTCTGACACACATCTGTGTTGCATGATGACCCAAACAGACTAGTTAGTGTGTTTATCACTCATGCATTCGTCTTTCTTTGTGGTGACGGCATTCAAAAGCCTCTCTTCTACTTATCTGACACTAATTTTATCATTTGTTTTTTAATTTATTGTTGGGGATTCATTGACGGTACAAGAAACCAGGTTACATTGATTGCATTTGTTAGGTAAAGACCCTCTTACAATCGTATCTGACACTAATTTTTAGCGAACGACACAGAATGTAATAGCAGTGAGGTGCTGCCCTGAGGCAGAGCAGCCTCTTAGCATACTTGCCTGGGTGCCCTGTGCAGCCCTCTGCTGCTGGTGACCCTCTCTGTGCAGGTGGAGGCCTTCCAGAATTGAGACAAAATGGGAAATCTTGCCTTATAAAAGACTGCCCTTTTATGCTTGGGGTATCCACCATCATTAATGGAAACTTAACCATGGCCTTCTCTGAGCTTCCCTCTAAGGGAAAGTTGGCAAATATTGAACCCAGTCTGCATTTGGGAGGCCACATACCCATCAGAGATCAGCACAGAGCCGTGGTCCAGGCGTTCTTGGGCAACATCTCTACCTGGATGCTCTTTGTCTGCTGAGACCTAAGTTGATTTGGCATAAGGAAAGGCAGTCATGAGGAGGAGACACCTACATTTAAATTTTCTTTCTTTCTTTTTTTTTTTTTTTATTAAATCATAGCTGTGTACATTAGTGCAATCATGGGGTACAATGCGCTGGTTTCATATACAATCTGAAATATTTTCATCAAACTGTTTAACATAACCTTCATGGCATTTTCTTAGTTATTGTAATGAAGACATTTGTATTCTGCAATTAGTAAGTTTCACCTGTACCCCTCTGAGATGCACCATAGGTGTGGCCCCACCAATTACCCTCCCTCCCCCATCCTCTCCTCTCCCTTCACCTCCCTTGCCCCCTCCCCATTTCTTGTGCTATAACTGGGTTTTAGCCTTCATAGGAAAGCTATAGATTAGCTTCACAGTAGGGCTGAGTACATTGGATGCTTTTTCTTCCATTCTTGAGATACTTTGCCAAGAAGAATATGTTCCAGGTCCATTAATGTAAACATGAAAGAGGTAAAGTCTTTATCTTTCTTTAAGGCTGCATAATATTCCATGGTGTACTTGTACCACAATTTATTAATCCATTTGTGAGTTGATGGGCACTTGGGCTTCTTCCATGACTTAGTAATTATCCTACATTTAGATTTAACAGGAAGGGAGAACACTCTCACCTGTACCGAAGACAGGATTCTTGCTCCGTAAAGGGAGAAGGTAGGCACAGAGTCTGAAGGGAGGGTGACTTGAGCACATGGCTTGGAGTGCAGGGCTACTTTTCTCCCTCCCTCCCCTCTTCCCTTTCATAGATTTAGAGGATATAATCTTTTTTGGTTGCATGAATGAATTGAACAGTGGTGAAGTCTAGGCTTATGATGAACCCGTCACCCTAATAATGTACACTGTACCTAATAGGTAATTTTTCAACCTTCGTCTTCCTCCCTTCTCCCCGCTTCCCTTTCAGAACCTCCAGTGTCCACTATAACTCTCTGTAGACTGTGCACACTTCAGCTTAGCTCCCAGTTACAAGTGAGAATATGCAGTATTCGGTTTTCTGTGCCTATGTTACTTAACTTAGAATAATGGCCTCCAGTTCCATCCAAGTTGTTGCAAAATACATCATTTCATTCATTTTTATGGCTGAGTAGTATTTTATACCTTGTTGATGGCTGCCAGCACGGAGAAGTGGCTGATTGAAATCATTTGCTTCTAAGACATTGAAAAGAAGGAATTCTTATTTGTGTTAAATGCATTTGCAATGGGAAAGATATCATTGTAAAGAATCCAATATTAAAAGACATGATGAGGCAACCACCAATTGTATAGTTAAGTAGTTTGTAGTATCTGCTGTTCAGAGAAAATACACGGCAGCAACATTGTCATTACCAATGATAAACTTCTCTTTACAGACGCGACATTATGTAAAACTGGAGACCTGCCTGCACACCGATAATGCAGTTTCTGGAATTTTTTCAGCATGAAAATCTTTAGTAATGATAAAAATAATAAAATATATTTATGAATAATTTCTCTTAAAGATAACCCCCAAATCCACAATACACAGTTTTTTCCCCTAAAATGGCCCTGATGAGATACATTGTTATTTTTAAATTTTTAGTAATTTTATAAGTATTAGGAGTGTTGTAAAAAATAATATTGTGCAATTGTGTACTATTGATTAATAGCCCCCGTTGGCACATGACAATAATGCCTCATAGGGTAAACAAATGGTATGCTTATATTCACAATATGATCTTCCAGATTGGGGGAATGCTTTGGAAAACCCGTACATGATTCAGAGAGGGTTTTGAAAACATGAAGACATCTAGTAGCATCTGGAGGTTTATGTATTCTGGTCTGTTGACTGGCATCTGCTGGGTCCCACACGTGCCTATCTAGGGTCCATAAATATCTCCAATGAAGGAGGGTAAGACGGCGTTCAGTCAGCTTTAGACTCACGTATGATATTTGGCTAAGAAAGTATGAATTCTCAACCACGTTCTTAGCCATCTTAAATGGCGAGACTTATTCCATGTTGCACTTTGAATAAAGCGAACTTTCTGTGAGAGTAGAACGTGGTGTTTGTCTCATCTGCACCCCGAAAATGTTTTCTGCTTCTGGTGTTCGGCCTGGAAAGACCATAAATCTGAGGCCCAGTAGACAGTAAGTACAGACAGCATTTACCCTCTCCTGTCACTTGCATGAAAGAAAATGAGAATATAGAGACCAGAGAGGAAGGAGGGCACCTGCAGAAATGAAGTAACCTGAGTGGGGTGCAATGGTGGGTAAGAAGTAGCTCTAAGTTTCTTTTCCTCAGACCCCTTTATGATGCATTTGTTAGCAATAACCCTGGCAATTGCAAGACAATGAATTAATCTAAAAAACTCCCCCAAGGAGCCTCTTAAAAAGGAGCTTATTCATCCTCTGGACTTCAAAATTTTCTTTACAAAATGCCAACAGTTTTATGAGCTAATATTGTAATGTCAGTGCCTTATATGATTTCATCTGAGGTCTTATAAAAGTCCTATCAGCCCCTCCCTCTTAGCAGTGCCCATAAAACCACTGAGTGGATTAGCTAATGTAGCTAATGAGGATTCTTTCTGTGCCCTCTTGGTGCCTTCTCTGATTTAGGACTCCATTTAGTTTTCCGAGGCTCTGGATTTATAGGCATGCCTAATTGTTTCCAAGTTTGAGTTTATGTTGGGTGGGTGCAGAGCCATGACTGGGAGCTTCGTCCTCTGTATAATTTGCATGCAAATGGTAGTTTTCCTTGGGCAATACATTGTTGTTTCTTGCTGCATATCTTGTGGCTAAAGCCAAGACACATTGTGCAGCGTGATGTATTGCCTCTGTTGCAGTGATGTTTTATGATCATCGTAATACCTTTCTTCATTTATTTTTTCACACGGGCTAATATGCACAGCATTCGTATCAAATGTAATCATAAGCAAGCTAGCCTGGAATCTCAATTACGTTTCCTCCCAATACTTTGTGCAAGAGTCAGTTTTAATAAGGCCACATAGCGTATTCATTCTGCATAGCTGAGAAAGGAGAAAGATCAAGTGTGATGAAGGATGCCAAGGAGACTACCTGGAAAATCCTGGGATGGAGAGACCTGTGAAGGGTTATGAATCAACACTCGGGCTGCGGCTGATCCTGAACACTCCCCTGTCCTGCTGAGCCCGGTTTAAAATTCACTTGAGTTTCACCCCCTCCATGCAGTCGACTGTGATGTATCACTTACAATTTATTTGTGCAAATACTTAAGGAAAATCCCAAGAGGCCTGTAGAAAAAGCTTGTATAAAACATTGTAGCGTTTTATTGTTTGAAAAGTGATCATTTGCATGTACCAGTGAAATTTTTTGTTACTCTCCCAAATAGGGAAAATGTTCTTGGTGTTTTGTGAGCATAATAAATTGCTATTGTTTGTATCTTATATCCCCTGATGCATTGTACTCCTGATACCAAAGATTTAAAAGTGGTACAAATGAGGGGCTTTTGAAACATGAATTGCTATAAGTTGAATCACATTCTTGGGAAACAATTTTTTTCTAGATATTTTCATTATATTAGAAATCATAAAGTTGAGAATTGAGTGGATAATATAGCTAATGGATATGCCTATATTTGCTTTAACCTACTTTGGTTTATTTTGTTAGTTTTTTTGTTTTCCTAATCTGTTTTCCCCATGCTAAAAATTTACCCATACTCTTTAGGAAAGAGCAGACATATTATTTCACTCACCATGATATCATAAAAGGATGGGGAATGCACTTGTAAGTTAGGGGATGAGTGTGGAATAGTGAGAGAACTTTTTAAAGTTGATGTTAGAAGTATAGAATCACTGCAAATTTATTTATTTTGATCCCTGCTAATGCTAACTTGTCTGCATTTAGATGTTTATATACAGGGTGGATATAAAGTTTAACAGTAAATTGCACAAGGACTTTATGGACACACTGTGTTATTGTAAGCACAAAATATATTCTAAAGGCAATGACTTATATATAAATAAAATCAACTAGATTTTTGGGAAAATTTAAATCTTTTATAGAATACAAATGGGTCTTTAGGTGAATTATAAAAGAGAATGGTTCATAATTTGGGAATTAAATAGACTTCAGGTACGTAATATTATGCCATCTTATTCCTATTTGATAACAATACATTTCATAGAAAAAATATCACACTAGAGCCTGTACTGTTGCCTATAACATGTGTCTGCAATTTGCTGTGATGATGTCCTTGTGGTTCTAGGATAGAGTCTGTGGAGGACAGTCTCCACTTTGGGAGAATGATACATGGTGAACCTCAGAATTGGAGAAGCTATAGCCTCTTTTTTTATTTTTATTAAATCATAACTGTGTACATTAGTGAAATCATGGGGTACAATGTGCTGGTTTCATATACAATCTGAAATATTTTCATCCAACTGTTCGACATAACCTTCATGGGATTTTCATGGTTATTGTATGAAAACATTTGTATTCTGCATTTGTATTCTGTTTTATTGTATGAAAACATTTTGTATTCTGTATTCTTAGAACCTGTACAATTCTAAGATGCACCATAAGTGTGATCCCACCAATTACCCTCCATCCACCCATCCTCCTTGATCCCCTCCCCTCCCTTCCCCTTTCCCCATATTCTTGTGCTGTAATTGGGTTATAACCTTCATATGAAAGCTATACATTAGCTTCATAGTAGGGCTGAGTACACTGGATACTTTTTCTTCCATTCTTGATATACTTTGCTAAGAAGAATGTGTTCCAGCTCCATTCATTTAACATGAAAGAGGTAAAGTCTCCATCTTTCTTTAAGGCTGCATAATATTCCATGGTATACATGTACCACAATTTATTAATCCATTCGTGGATTTATGGGAGAGGCTACAGCCTCTTATAAAATCCCAAGGCAATTTTCAGGATCGTATTGACTTAGAGAACCCTTTGCCAAGTTGTAAAACCCTCAGATTGTGTCTTTGCATGAAGATCTTTTTCTTTACCTTATCACCGCCTTCAGCCATATCCTTGGATCTCATGAGATTAAGTGCTGATTGTTTAAGGTAAGAGTCCCTTGGAGGAGTACTTGTGTTTTCAGGGGTGCCTTGATCATGGACTTCCCAGCTTTCAGAACTGTGATAAATAAATGTGTATGGTTTAAGCTACCCTGTCTATGGTATGTATGGACTATGCCCAAGAAGGGGTTCAGTCCTTCTCTCTTTCTTATAAGGGTATGTGGGTCATTATGAAAGTTTTGTAATGCACAAAAATCAAGAAACACAAAATCCACACAGATGGAAACAAATGAAGCTCCTTTAGCAACACCAATAAGCTAAGCAAGTTGAAGCTTGCACAGGGGAATCATAAAGGATGCTGTTGACTGTGTTTCTTGGGAATGAAATAACATAACACAGTCTGTCTCAAAACTTTCATAGTGACCTGTTTACCAAGCCCAACTTTATCTCCTTCAGTGTCATTCCCTCTTTATTTTTGATTAGAAGAGAACAAATTTCCTGGACCTTTGGCTTTGTTGTTTTGATAGGAGCACATTTCTGAGTCAATTTTAAAGTTCTAGGCCCTCTCCAGCTTTTCTCCGCATGATGAGTATAAATATACCACACAGGTATAATAATACGCCACTTAGTGCTGAGGTCTGATGCTGATGTCTGCACCTTCCGTCGTCCAGTCATGCTGTTGTTCAAACTAGCAAAGCTTATCATTTATTTCATTCGCAAACTAGTGACCGTCTATTGGAGATGACAAAAAGGAGATGCAAAATAAACAATAGATACTGGGCTGCAATCAAAATCACTGCTTTTCTTTATTTAAAACCCTTTAATAATGGTTCTTAACCCTGCCTGTCTATTATAATCATTTGAAGAGCTTTTAAAAAATATTGATAAGAAGCCCCCCCCACCCGAGTCTAATTAAATCAGAATATCTAGGGGCAGGAGATGGGAGATTCGGTTAAAGCGGCCAGGGATGAGAATCAGTTTGAAGCGCACTACCCCTTCTTTACATGCAGTTTTCCTTTATGGTTAACCACAGTTCAAAAATAGGTGAGTACAGTGCAATAAGATCTTTTGAGAGAGAGAAAGACCACACTTGCTTAACTTTTATTATAGTATATAGCCATAATTGTTCTATTTTTTATCAGGTATTGTTGTTACTCCTGCACTGTGCCTAATTGACAAGTTAACCACTATCATAGACATGTATGTATAAGAAGAAAACACGGACTATATAGGGTGTGGGACTAGCCCTGCTTTTAGCTGTCCACAACCAATCTTGAAATGCAGTCCATGGATAAGGGGGAACTAAGGTGTGAACTGGTTGATACTATTAAAAACACCCTTCATATGAAAGCTATAAATTAGCTTCATAGTAGGGCTGAGTACATTGGATACTT
>CAUYRH010102759.1:0-31144 GCA_963574655.1 Perodicticus potto | reverse complement strand
AGAGGAATTATAGGGTCAAATGGCAAGTCTATTTTTAGATCTCTGCGTATTTTCCAAACATCTTTCCAAAACGGATGAACTAGTTTGCATTCCCACCAGCAATGTAGAACTGGGGAACAAAGAATTTAAAATGTATTTATTTTCATACCTTTGAGACAATGGCAAGCTCTTCCTTCCAGGATCACTTAATTGATGGTGGTTGGTCTTGAACAATGTGAGTTTGTATTGTGCAGCTCCACTTGTATATGGATTTCCTTCCTCCTTTGCCACCTACTGGGTTGGCAAGATCCACCCCTCCTCTTCCTTTTCCTCCTTTTTAGGCTTCTCAATGTGAGGATGAACATGACCTTTGTGATGACCCACTTCTACTTAATCAATAGTAAATATATTTCCTCTTTCTTATAACTTTTTTTTTTTTGTACTTTTTTCACTTTGTCACCCTTGGTAGAATGCCATGGCATCATACAGCTCACAGCAACCCCCAACTCCTGGGCTTAGGCGATTCTCTTGCCTCAGCCTCCCGAGTAGCTGGGACTACAGGTGCCCGCCACAACGCCCGGCTATTTTTCTGTTTTGCAGTTTGGCTGAGGCCGGGTTTGAACCCACCACCTTCAGTATATGGGGCCAGCGCCCGACTCGATGAGCCACAGGTGCCGCCCGCTCTTTCTTATAACTTTTAATGACATTTTCCTTTCTCTAGTTTACTTTATTATAAGAATACATTATATCATACAAATAACATACAAAATACGAGTTAATTAACTGTTTATCAGTAAGGCTTCTAGTCAACAGGTTTTAGTAGTCAAGTTTTGGGGGAAGTTAAAAGCTATACATGGATTTTTGAACTGTGTGGGGGAATCAGTCCTCCTAACCACTGTATTTATTGTTCAGGGATAAACTACGCATAGCCTTAAATTTTCAGCTTCTTTGGTTGTGTCTTAGCCCGATATTTTCTTTACATTAGATAGTTGGCATCTCACAGAAGTTACCCTTTACACTCTTTACAATTGTAAAAATTGCACTATTAATAGAAAGTTAGGTTCAAGTGTCAGTCAAATTTGTTATACTGATATGTATGTGATGTTATCACCACAGATACCTATGAGCTCTGTAGTTCGTTTTTTAGAGATGGGACCTTACTGTGTTGCCCAGGCTGGTCTCTAACTCCTGAGTGGACTCAAGGAATGCCCCTGCCTCAGCCTCTGAATTATGAGGATTATAGCTATGAAGCTGGCAAAGAGCACTCACTGTATTTTTATTAAGAAAATATTAAAATTCTCAAGGAGACCTGAGTTTGGTGTCAGCTGCAGCTCAGTTCTTGATGTTTTCCCGTTGCTTGGAGGTGCCCACAATGTTCACATACCCACAAAAGAGTTGTAAGCTTTTTAAAAAATGTTTTATTTTGTGCCTCTGGTGTGAATTTTCCGGGAAACAATGCAAGGACAGGGGTTTTGATGGCACACTACATGGAGATCCGTCTGGAGCTTTATAGTGAGGGCCTGAAGGGAGAACTTGGTGTTGTTTTGGCCATTCGTCAATGACTTAGTTTTGAACTCTGAGTAGAGAAAGTATTTTCCCATGAGAGAATTGGGTATGTATTTAGAAGTAACTTACATAGGACAAAACTGATTAAAGTACCACTTTCATGTAAAGCATTCTTCTTAATTTCAATCCAAAGATTGTAAATTCAAGGTTGAACAACCGTAATAAACCACTCAGTGTGTCCGTGAGAGTGGGAGGGATGTAGGGAGAGAACATGTCACCGGATAAAATGCTGCTAGAAGGGAGTTTCTGCTCCCCGCTATTCCTCTTCATGCGCAGTTCAGGTTTCCCTACGCTAGCTCTGGTTCCTGCAGAGCTTGAACCAGTAGGTTTCTGCTCCTGTAAGTTGTGACTTTCCATATTCACCTGTCACTTTCTCTGTTTGGGGGATGGCAATTAACCCTGTGACCTCTCGGCTCAGGGACCTGAGCAGAGCTCTCAGTTTTCAACTTATTTAGCTTTTTAATTGTAGTCAGGTCAAAGTAGAGATATCCAACCACCTTTCTGCTGGACCAAAAACAGCTTTTCAGGCTAACAGGAAGGGGGTCTTTTGCCTAACTATTAGCTGAGAGTTCACTGTTCTAAGCTAACGGGATAAAGTTTACTTTGAGGGTCAAATGAATGAAGAATCTGTAAGGACTATGCCTGCCTATAAGTCTTTCTCACAGCCTCTTTGGACAGAGGGTGCACTAAACCCTCCCAATGATACAAGGTTCCCTATTCAAAGCTGGATGGGGCCCCATTTTCTTAGACTTGGGCAATAACAAGAGGGGAATGCCCTGATATTTTGCCCTGAGCTAGAAGGACTGCGTCATTCATTTGTTAATACACACATTAACATTGTAAAGGTATTTTTCCATTGACCAAGACCTGGCCAAATGTAATTCTAAAGACCATATACACCCTAGACAGAGGACCGACTGGAGACTTCCCACTTGGGTGTTTCCCTTTGCCAGAAGTGCTGATGCTTTTCACTCCTTCTGTATTCCTTCCTGTGTAATGAATCCTATCTCACCACTGATCTGTGGTCCCTGGGTTCATTCTTTGAATCCCCGAGACCAAGGACCTGCTGCAGAAAGAAATTCTGATAACACCGATGTGTAGATAGAAAAGAGACATGAGACAGACACAGAAAAGATGTTTCCAGATGTAGTGTTTTCACATTTCCTGAAAGGGGCCCAGAGTAGAAAAATAAAGCAAGCCATATATGAGAAAGACTATTTTTTCGTATAATGCTTTTCGTTCCAGACGTGGATTGTATTTTTATGTGTTATGAGAAATTACGGGATACAACTGAGGAGCACAAAATAAAGTCGGAAGTGATTTTCAAATGTGAAAGTACCTGGGATTTATTTTCTAAATAAATCAAATCTCAAAAGAAGAAAATCCATCTGAAGATCTGTATTCTGCTGTATTAAGCTGTAAAAAATTATTTTAGACGCAATTGTCCAATTTGGTCCCAGTTTACAGGACATTTTGTTAGAATTTTCAGCAGAGGAGAGTGTCATGAACTTGGCCCAAATCCCATAACTTGGGGTGTAGCCCAGAAACAGCTGCTCGGGTAGTTGCTCCCCTCCCTGCTGCTTTCCCCCTTTCACAGTCCTGGGGTTTTGCTAAATGCCACCCGCAGAATGAAATTATCTCAGTGCTGGTTGCCAACTAAAGAAAGGTGGTTAGCTGATTAAACAAAGCAGAAGACGTCTTCCTTCCTTCCTAAAGGTGTTAAATCAATAGGCTTTTCCTTTTTTTCCTTTTGTGAAAGGAACAGCAAACAGTAGAGAATACATAGCAGGTGTAAGCAGAGACCACAAATTCCATCGTACAGTATTGTGTTTTTGCAGGAACCTGGGAACAGCGGGGCAGCTTGGGGCCTGGCTGGCCTGGGCTTCAGCCACTCCTCACTTTGAAGACTCCGATTCCCAGATTCCTACCCTCTTGAGCCCACCTGCCCCCACACATCACTCCCTGCTACCTCCATCAGAAATAGATTTTCCTCTCCCATTCTCTCTGTCTCTTTCCGTGTTAAATATGGTCCCAATTGAACTTGTCATTTTTTACCCTTCAAGTCCTACTTTATAACAAGCAAAAATTTCTACTGGCAATCGGGCCTTCCCTGGGGCTGCCCAGCTGCCAGTGGGGTGATTAGGGTGTTTCCTGCAGCTGAAGTCTCTTGTAATTAGCAAACCCCTCAGGCAGTCTGGACTCTGAATTGAGTTGCCATCTGGTATCATCTGTAAATGACAATAACTCTGTATCTTCTCTGTTGACTCACCCCCCTGCCTGCACTCCCCATCACACTCCAAGGAACCCTCAGAAAGATTTCACTGCCTTGTTCCCCTGTCAACCCACAAGTATGGAAGTACTGTGGGCTCTGCTTAACTTGGGAAGTTCTAAACAGGAAGGTCAAGAGAACTGGGATTTCTAGAACCAGCAAGAGGATAAAGCAAGGGGCCAAGTAGCATCTCCTGGCACTCTACATATCAATGTTTTTCAAAGTGCAACTTCCATATTGGCAACATTGGCATGATCTAGGAACTTGATACAAACATGAATTCTCAGGCCCCAGCCCAGACCCACCATCTGAAACTCTGGGTAGAGGCCCAGCAATCTGTCTTTAAACAAGCCCTCTAGATCATTCAGATGTGAGATGAAGTTTACCAACCCTTTTCCTTGGGTTCTCACCAAGGCACTGTGGACATTTTGGGCAGGATAAGCCTTTCTTGTGGGGGCTGACTGCACTGTGGGCTGTATTAACAGCATGCCTGGCCTTCACCCACTAAACGCCAGCAGCATCTCCAGACGTTGCTAAATGTTCCCTGGTGGGCAAAATCATCCTCAGTTAAGAACTACAGTTCTGCCTCAGTTCTCTACAGGTTCCATGTCTAATTGCTTGGTGCTGTTTGACCAATGATGGTTAATGTGAAAAACTCTATATGCAGTAGAGTCCTGTGCACGCATTATTTCTCAAGCTTTATTGTGCCTGTGAGTCATCTGGGGATCTTGTTAAAAACCTGTTCTGATTCAGGAAATCTGAATTAAATTTAAAGATGGTGCATTTTTAGCAAGCTAAAAGTGATGCCTATGTAGCTGCTCCACAGACAATACTTTAACAAGGTCCTACAGGATCCCGAAAGATTTACTGAATGAAGGATGAATCAATAATTAAAAGCTAAGGATCCCTTTTGTGGAATGTGTAAGAATTTTTCCCCTTGTCATTGAACTCCCATCTCTGAAATTTCTTTCCTCATTCCTATGTTTTAATAATAAGAAAGAACAATTTTACGTTAGTAAATATAGTTTATATGTACAAAAGTACCAAGGGAATCTCTGTATATGAATCATACTACATTGAGAGATACATAAAAGTAAACATACTCAAAACCCATTTACTATCCAATGAAAGACCATGCTACTTCCTGTGAGTCCTAATTCACTCAACTCATATCTCTTCAAGACTTTCTCAGGGCACAGCATGTTACTCAATTGCTCATTTAAAAACATGAGTGCTACTTGGGCTAAATGCTTACCTACAGCTGTGTACTTTCACCATATGTATTTTTAAAATGATGTAAAAGTCATGTTTGCTGGAAGGAGCAAATGCTTTTTGTCCAAAAAATATATGTAAACACAAGAGTTGGCCAGCAGGGCCAAGTTGTTTTCATTGTCCTCTCAGTTGCTGAGAAACTGGTTTCAAATGATCTTCTATCACTATAGGAGAAGGATAGCATTTACACTTGCAAGTGGCAGGGTAATTTCCTTCTACAGCTAATGAATACCTTGTACTTTCTTTGCTTCTCAGTTAATCCTCTGATAGATGTGGCTCTGAGGTGCAAAGAAGTCTGAAAACCTGGGGGATTGAGAGCGATTTTTATGTTTAGAAATTCAAGGGCTTTTATTTTTCTTTTGTCTGAAACTAGGAAAAACAAGATGGCACACAGTCAAATATTCCTGTATACAGAATGATCCTGTTTGAAGGACCCTAGGGAAAGTATCAGGCCTGACATGCTGTGTGGCACCAAGGCTTAAGACAGAACAGATGGGAGTGCCTCATCTCAAGAAAATACAAATGAGTCCAAAGGGCTCATTTTGATTGTAGCATCTTATCATGCCACTGCCCTTCCAATTTAAATAGTGCTTGTGTTGCAAATGAACCACTGGTCATAGATGAGCACATGTACTTAAAAAACACTCTTTTAGGAGCAGATGCATTCTCATTTCACAGTGTGTATCAGGGCATTACTAGCTGTTTCCTCTCCCTCCAAGGCATAAAGTTAGACTGTGTTTTTCAGTCTCTGGTGCAGTTGGGTATGGCCATGCTTTTGATTAATGGACAGATGTGTTCCACTCTCACACCTGGCCCATGAAATCTTCCCATGCATGATCTTCCATGCTCTTATTTCCCCTACTGGCTCAATGCAGGTGGGCACAGTGACCTTGGAGATCATATTTTGAAAATGGAGAAACGAAAATATAAAGAATTGAATTGAAGTTCTTGGTCCCTATTTGGAGGAAACTGTCCATTCACTGATCAGGAACATTTATCTAGGTCTTTATGTAAATGAGAAACAAATTTCTCTTCTGTATGAACCATTATAAATTTGGGGGGATTCATTTGTTTCAAATTGCTAGTGTTGGCCCAAAGTAAGTGACTGAGGCAAAAGTTGCAATCAACGGAGGTTTATTAAGCCAAAGTTGATGTGTGCCCAGGAAACACACAAACCACAGCAAAGCTGTGGATGTTTTCCCAAAGGGGAATTTGGAAGTTGCAGAATTTAAAGACATACAGAAAGGCAAAAAAAAGTGAGGTGAAGGGGGAGGGTCTTAAGACAAAATGGTCATATTCTTGGGAGACCCAGGAATGTCTACATTTTGTATAAGATGAAGCAAATGTTAGAGGAGGAAAAGGGAATTAAGGAAGCATCAGTTATGTAGATGTCCCTGGTAGGTAGAATAATGTCTCTATTATTTATGCCCCTGTAAAGATAAATTGGTAAATCATTATTAGTGTGGAATTTGAACAGACTTTAGTTTTAGGAGCTGGACATAGCATGCAGACAAAGTTACAATTTTCGAATCTTTGCTTATGGGAGTCCAGCAACAAGTTCCTTGAAGAATGAATTGTAGGGCCAATTCTTCATATAACAATAGGCATATTGCTCACGTAGAGACCATGGAATGAGAAAAAGAGAGTCCCAAGGCATTTTAGTGCAGGCAGTGATGGGTCATGGCAGGAAAGAGACAAGAATGTTTAGAGAAAGGGGCAAACAATCATGTTGAATGTGGCTGAAATGTCAGCCATGGTAAGAACTGAAAAATGTCATTTATATTTGGCATTAATGGCCTCGTTAAGTCATTATGATTAAATGATCAGAAAGGAAGATAGACCAGAAAAGTGTGAGTGTTAGTGGGAGAAGCAGTAATAATTAAGTGGATATAGACAATGCATTTGAAAATGTTGTGAGGTGTAAAAAGTTAGAGACTGATGAAAATAAAGCACAGAATAAAAAACTTTTGTTGGAGAAAGTGGGATGATAAACAAAAGGACCAAAAAAGACATGAATGAACAGAGTTATAGACCCAGGTCTGGGGCAATGAGTAGCTATAAGCAATGAAGATGGTCTTAAACAAATCAGTAAGAGGAGGGACACTAGGAAAGAGAAAACTCAAAGGAAAAATACAAACTTTTTCTGCAGAACAATTATGCCTATGCAAGAGTCTGATGGCATCTTTTTTTCTCTAAAAAAGTTATATTCTCATAAACAAGAAAATATTATTATGCTCAATCAGATATAAGAAGATGAAAATTGAAACCAACACCTACATTTACCTGTACACATTTACATATATTAACATATACAGTAGAGGGATTGTTAAAAGCATATCAAAATGGAAATTAAATACTCAAATGATAAGTTGGTTTTCCAACTTTGTCAGAATTCATACTGAGATGAAAAAAATATCATTCATTTGTTCTTTTCACAACTTAGCATTCCATTTCTAGTACCATAATCATCTGCTATTTTCTGGTCTTACTTGTTTAAAAATTACCGGACTTTAATATGATCAGCACTTTGAAGTCCAATGATGCTATGAAACTTTAGCTCATCTGCACAAAAATGAAGAGCAGAAAATATCCAGGAAGGACTTTGACCTTCATTCTAATGAGCAGGCCATGTAATATGCATCACTTTGATTTCAATACCTAACATTAAGGAGTACTAGGGAATACAATTATAAATTTACCTCCAGCCCCTGGGTTTCTAATAGAGAACAACAATGAAGTAATAGGGCAGCAATAAGTGGATTATTTAATAAAAACAGTGTGAACATGATAAAAACAGAATATTTCTTTGAGTTACATGTTTATGCTAATCCATAGCTAACCTCCCTAAAGAAGGGAAGCATATTTCCACAATTCTATTTGCTTTGATATGTTTCAATTGAATCCATTGCAACTCTGTTCAACTCAACTTGTGAAACTTACTTACCCAGAAAGGCAAATTCACACCAAATTTGGGGTTTTGAAAAGAACTGATCCCTAGTACAAAATATGTTTATGCTTACATCATTACAGTATAAAAACATATTATATTTGAATTTGAAAAATTTCATAGCAAGAATGGCACCAATAAAAAAAAATGTGCCAAATAAATTCTTGGTGATATTTTGGAGAGATTAAGTGTTTTCTTTTCTTTTCTGTTTTTAATTTCAGGTTAATTTGAGAGTATAAGCAACTAGGTTACAATGTTTGTGTTTGTTAGGTACAGTCCCTCTTATAGCTGTATCCCACACCCAAGAGGTTTGCTATGTACCCTTACATTGTGCCCATTTAGCATGAGCACACAACTTCCCTATTCCCTTCTCCCTGCCTCCCTCATTCTCCTTTCCACCAATGAATTGAATTGAGTTTTTCTCTTGTGTAGGAGGCATTAGCTCATCTACTGGCTTCATATTAATATTGAGTACATGGCATATTAGTTTTTCCCTTCTTGTGATACTTCACTAAGGAGAATTTGTTTCCACTCCATCCATGTTAATATAAAAGATGTAAAGTATCTTTCCTTATGACTGAATAATAGTACTTCATGGTATACATATACCACAGCTTATTAATCCATTCCTGGGTTGATGGGCATTTAGGTTATTTCCATATCTTGGCAATTGTAAATTGAGCTGCAATAAACAATCTAGTGCAATTGTTCTCATGGAAAATGATTTTTTTTCTTCTGGGTAGATGCCTAATAAAGGGATGGCAGGATCAAATGGGAGGTCTAATTTAAGTTCCTTCAGGACTCTCCATACTTCTTTCCAAAAAGGCTGTATTCGTTTGTAGTCCATCAACAGTCCAAAAGTATTCCCCTCTCTCCATATCCATGCCAGTATTTGCAACTCTGGGAGTTTGTGAGTGGGTTATTCTCACTGGGGTTAAGTAATATCTCAGGGTAGATTGGATTGGCATTTCTCTGATGCTTAGGGATGCTGAGCATTTTTTCATATGCTTGTTAGCCATTCATCTGCCTTTCTTAGAGACAGTTCGGTTCTTGTCTCTTGCCCAGACATAGATGGGATTGTTAGCTCTTTTTTGTTGATTACTTTGAGTGCTCTGTAGATTCTATCAACCCTTTGTCAGATTTGTAACATGCAAATAACTTTTCCTAGAGAACAGAGGTGAGTTCTGAATAATATAGAATGATACAGGAATACAAGCAAAGTTTCCATAACAGAGAGAGTATAAATATAGTGGCTTTAATAAAACAAAAGTTCAGGCACCTCTGATCTTAAAATCTGTAGGTAGGTGGCCAGTAACAGCAATTCTGCACAAAGCCATCAAGGGATCCAAGTTAGCAAGCACTTCTGGGTCTAATAATAACCATTTCTTTGTCACCATTTTCTAGCCAACAGGAAGTGAGAAAGAACATAAAAGCAAACACTTTTCTTTTTGAAGGATGTGATTCAGAAGTTCCAAGCATCATTTCCTCTCAATTGTCACTGGTCAGAAATTAATCAAATGGTCACAGGTGGCTACAAATGAGACTAGGAAATAAAATCTCTGCCTGACCAATAATGTACCTTTCCGGAACTCAGTAGGACACACAGAGGAATTGGATACTACTAGGGAAAGTCTCCCTCATGTTACTGTTACCTGTGACAAATCACCTGTGATAAATCACAGGTAACAGTAACATGAGGGAGACCATGAGTTCACTGAATGAACCAAGTTAAATCTCCAGGAATTCTCAGAAACCTCAGGAGTTCCAAAAGACAGCATAGAAATGGGAAATGTATGAGGTATTTGCCAACACAAGGAGCCTAACCCATAGTTTTATTTCCAAAGTACAAAGGGATCATAGCTGATGACTATATGCAATAGAAGAGAGAGGCTTATTTTGGAATATCAGCCTTAAAAAGTAAAAAAAAAAAGGGGAACTATATTAAATTATATTGAAATAATGTCACAAATTTGTTATTGAAAAAGGAGAAGAGAATTCAGAATTGATTTGCAATCTATTCACATGCATTTATTGAGAGACAAGCAACCTTAGAGTTTTAAAGAGAAATTATGGGAAACACAAAAGGTTAAAGGAACAAACAAACACCAATAAGTGAACTCACCTTTGGCTCACATAACAAAATCCCCAAACTACAGATGTTGGTGTGGATGTGGAGAAAAGGGAACACTTCTGCATTGCTGGTGGAAGTGTAAGCTAATATGTCCCTTTTGGAAAGAACTATGGAGAATACTCAGGGATCTAAACAGTGACCTGCAATTTGATCCTGCAATTCCTCTACTAGGTGTATATCTAAAAGACCAAAAACCATTATATAACAAAGATATTTACACCAAATTGTTCATTGCAGCTCAATTCATAATAGCCAAGTCATGGAAGAAGCCCAAGTGCCCATCAACCTATGTATGGATTAATAAATTGTGGTATATGTATATCATGGAATATTATGTAACCTTAAAAAGGATGGAGACTTCACCTGTTTTATGTTTATATGGATGGAGCTGGAACATATCCTACTTAGTAAAGTATCTCAAGAATGGAAGAAAAAATATCCAATGTACTCAGTACTATTATGAAACCAATTTACAGTCCCTCACACTTTCGTATGAAGAATAGATCACAACTATGGCCCACGATGAAGTAGGGAGGAGGGGACTCTACAAACTGTTCCACAGATTCATCACAATCTCCACTAAATTCTCAGCAAGTTGTTTGTGGAAAATGACAAACCTTAAACATTAGTATGGAAAGGCAAAAGCAAAAAATAGTTAAATGAATTTGAATTCAAAAAAATAAAGCAGGAAGACTAACCCTATGAGTTATCAGTGCCTGTTGAAAGCTATATTAGATAGTTGATATTGGTTCAAAGATAGACAAGTAGATCTACCTTCTCCTCCCCCAAAACAACTCTCAAATGTAGACACCAGATTTACTTCAAAGATGACGTTGGAGGTCTTTTCCATAATGATGCTGGGTCAATTGACATCCACTTGGAAAAAAGGTAATCTCAACCTCACGACATACACAAAAATCAACTCCAGATATAAATTTAAAAGTAAGAATAACAAAACTTTTAGAAAAAATTATAGAAGAATTTCTTTGTGACCCTGAAGCAGGCAAAGATTCTTTTAAACAGAATACAGAATGCACTAATTCTGAAAGCAAAGACAAATAAATGTAACTATACACATATTTACATTATAAAATTTATTTTATTAAAAGACATGTGAGACAAGTGACAAAGGAAACCCATAATGAAATACAGTATTTCCAGTTCATATACCTGAAAAAGATTGAATTTAGACTGTACAAAGAATAACTATTAGTTAATAAGAGATAAGCAGTCCAAGAGAAAAATGGACAAAAGTCTTGAAGGTATACCACAAAAGAGAATATCAAAGTGCCCAATTAACATATGGAATAACAATAAATATATGAAAAGGTGCTGAACTTTGAGGGAAACTCATGAGGGAAAGGAAAATTAAAAGCACAATGTTGTACGCATACACATTCACGTGAATGGTTATAGAGAAAACAACAGACAAATCCAAGTGTTGACAAGGATATGGGGTAATCTTAACTTTTGTACCCTGCTATGGTGGTATAAATTAGTATAACCCAAACTCTTTGGCAGTATCTGTTAAGCTGAAAATATGCATATCTCATGACTCTGAAATGCCATGCGCAGTCATTTAATATATACTGTTGAAATGAGCATATATTTTCACCAAATGATGTGTACAAAAATGGTTTTGGCGGCAACATTTATAATAATCAAAAACTGGAATTTGTGAAATGCCAACCAACAGTGGAGGGACACATTAAGGTAGGATGCTGTACAGAGATTAGAATTAATAAACAGAAACTATATGCAGCAATATGGATATATCCCACAAACATGATGAGAAACAGGGCACAAGTTCATGATGCGTAATATTATTTATTTATTATTCATCATCAGTCAAAACCAATCTACATGTAGGAAGTCAAAGTAATATTTACTCTTGGTTGAGGTGAGGAAGTTACTTGAAGGAGGAAGGGAACTTCTAGGGGTGCCAAAAATGTTCTGTTTCTTGATCTGATGATTACATGAATGTATTTAATTTGTTAGAATTCAGAGTACTGTGCACTTGTGATTTGTGTACATATACTTCAGTATAATTTAAGACATTAATCCTCTTAAATTATGTTTAAATGCCATAAAAAATAATTAGAAGGCACAATTTCAACTCTTATGGAACTTCATAAATCTAAGTGAGAAAAATGAAATTCATGTCATGGTATGATTTGAGGGCCATAGAAACAATAATTGCAAGAAAAATAACATGCCAAACTTAAATGAGAAGACAAATTTAAGGAAAAGCAATTGAGATTAAAAGAGTTCCTAGTATAAGCCTTTTCTTTAATTTTGTCTAATTTTGTATGCAGTGTTTGGAAAAGATATGCAATATTATATTTTTTAAAATAATGTACATATTTTAATTTCAAAATAATGTGATTTTTACAAAATAAAATTTGTAAGAATAAAGTAAGCTATAGAAAACCTTGAAGCAGGTTTACTTAACCTACAATAAAAATTTTTTAAATAATATCTGCTAGTAAGTGAAGAGTTCATGAAGGTGAAAAAGTCAATAATTTCACAATATATCTATAGCAATTGCTCTTCTATGAGTTGGTGAAATTTGTCCTTCCCTAATCACTTTTTCCAATCTACTATAGTTGATCTTCCATATCTGTTGGGTCTGTATCCATGGATTCAACTAATTGCAGATTGAAAATACTTTGAAAAATATAAAAAAAGAGAAATAACAATACAACAATAAAAATAATGCAAATTTAAAGATACAGTACAACTATTATGTGCTATTGGGTATTCTAAGTAATCTATGGATGACTTAAAATATGCAGGAGACCTGCATAAGTTATATGCAAATACTACACCATTTTATATCAGAGACTTGAATATCTTCAGTTTTGGGTCTTGGGGAAGGGTGTTCCTGGAACCATTCCCCTATAGATACTGAGGAATGATTTCACTTTTTCATCTTTTCTTTTTCTTAGTTTAAGCAGACCTGTATATGCGAAATTGAGATGAGGATTTTGTAACCCAAGTGCTGATTAATTATTATACTTGCCATGGGTTCAATAGATGCTTACAAAGAAATGATCTCCAAATGCAATAAGCATCATCTCTTTCAACAACAAATTATAGCATTCAGAGTCACCTCACATTTTAATTCCATGATAAAATTAGGGCTTCACAACAAGTTCAACAAGTTGTGAACAAGACAACTTGTGCAAGACAACAGCCACAATTTGTATGATACACTGTGACTTCAAGGCACTTGTCTGTATTCATGGTCTCTTTTATGGGAAATCAAAAGAAAAAACTGTCTCTCTACTCACCACACTTCTGACACCAGATGTGTGGGTTTTCTACACCAAGCAATTCTCCAGTTCTCTATGGACACTACCTGGCTATCCTACAATTTAATTCAACTCTGTTACTAACTACCTGGACTTAGTGCACACCCTACAGATTAAGGGCTCAGGCCCACAAGGCTGCCTCCTACAAATTCAGGTGTCAATTGCAAGTAGTGGGTCCTCATGGTACCCACCTTCTTGTCCTAGCTAGCTACAAAGCAAAAGTTCCCACAATCCCCTCCTCATGTTGGATAATTTGCTATAATGGCTCACCATACTGAGCAAAATGCTTTACTTAGGTTTACCAGTTTATTATAAAGTATATCATAAAGGTTACAAATGAGCAGCTGGGTAAAGAGGTAAGAAGGGCAAAGTATTAGTAAGGAATGTGGAACTTCCACATCCAATCTGGGAGTGCCACCCTCTCTGAGTCTCCTTGTTTAGAGTTTTTATGGGTTTCTTTATGTAAGTACGATTGGACAAAGTTATTTAGTCAATTGATGATTAACTTAGTGTCTAGCTCTTTTTCCTCCCCAGAAATTGGCCCTTCATGTGACCTGCCTCCATCCAGAAGCTGTCTAGGAACCCCAGCTAATAGTCATCTCATTAGCATACTTTGGGGATGCCAGAGTTCTTGTAGGGTTGTCTGACCTTTCTTCTTCTCTGCTGCACATTGGGAGAAGAGTTCTCTGGGGCCATGCATTAAATACGCAAACATTAACAAAAGGTGATTATCAAAAAAAGATGTGAGCATACTTATCATGCTATCTGACACCACTGGGAAGCAAGAAAAGTCATCACAAAATCATCTTGTGGGCACCCCTGTTAGATGCTCCTGGGTCGGGAGTCAGGGTCCAAGAAAAGATATTTGAGCAAAGGATGCTCTTGGTATCCACATTACTTAGGGGATTACAAGGATTTTTTTAAAAATAATTTTACTAAATCATAATTGTGTA
The DNA here is from genome assembly GCA_963574655.1 of Perodicticus potto. NCBI lineage: Eukaryota > Metazoa > Chordata > Mammalia > Primates > Lorisidae > Perodicticus > Perodicticus potto. The sequence goes on along the minus strand of CAUYRH010102759.1, from coordinate 16,713 downwards.
CATTGGTGCAATCATAGGGCAGAATGTGCTTCATATACAATCAGAAACATTTTGATTGTACTGTGAGAGATAGCCCTCATAGCATTTTCTTAATCACTATATGAAGACATTGATACTCTACATTTGATAAGTTTCACCAGTAAGTACTTACTTCTTATAAGAATTTTTAGTATCTCTGATCATGTCTTCCAAAGACCGTAGAAATAAAGATTATGCAATTTTTTTTTTTTTTTTTAGAGACAGAGTCTCACTTTATCACTCTCGGTAGGGTGCCGTGGCGTCACAGCTCACAGCAACCTCCAACTCCTGGGCTTAGGTGATTCTCTTGCCTCAGCCTCCTGAGTAGCTGGGACTACAGGCGCCTGCCACAACACCTGGCTATTTTTTTGTTGGAGTTTGGCCGGGGCTGGTTTTGAACCCATCGCACTCGCATCGTATATGGGGCTGATGGCTTATCCACTGAGCCACAAGTGCTGCCCAGATTATGTAATTTTTTACAAAAGGAATGACATGCAGGTGGGTCTATAAAATAAACTTTTGGTAACAGCAAATAAATAAATAACATTTAAGGGAAGGAGTGAAAATTCTTGTAAAAATTCTAAACTGTCCTTTTTTAAAGTTATTGCATAAATTGTGAAGACTTATTTAGATAAGATTATTTAAAGAGAATACATGTAATAATGATTTGTATCACTATTCCAAACATTTCTTTTAATTTGTGTCTATACCTTTGGAGGTATTAGGATAGGAGAGAGTGGAAGGCAGAAAAAAAAGAACATAAATGTGTTTATTATCACTGATCTGTACACTTAAAAGTAGTAAAGATTTCTCAGCTACTCGGGAGGCTGAGGCAAGAGTATCACCTAAGCCCAGGAGTTGGAGGTTGCCGTGAGCTTGTGACGCCAAGGCATTCTACCAAGGGCAGTAAAGTGAGACTCTGTCTCTACAAAAAAAAAAAAAGTAGGCTCGGTGCCTGTGGCTTAATGGACTGAGGCGGCAGCCATGTACACCTGAGCTGGTGGGTTCGAATCCAGCCCGGGCTTGCTAAACAACAATGGCGGCTGCAACCAAAAAATGGCCGGGCGTTGTGGTGGGTGCCTGCAGTACCAGCTACTTGGGAGGCGGAGGCAAGAGACTTGCTTGAGCCCAGGAATTGGAGGTTGCTGTGAGCTGTGATGCCACAGCACTCTATCCAGGGTGACAGCTTGAGGCTCTGTCTCAAAAAAAAAAAAAAAAAGTAGTAAAGATGGAGGTGGCACCTGTGGCTCAAAGGAGTAGGATGCCAGCCCCATATACCGGAGGTGGCAGGTTCAAACCCAGCCCTGGCCAAAAAAAAAAAAAAAAAGTAGTAAAGATGGTAAATCATACATATATTTTACCTCAATAAAAAATTAAAAAAGGGTGGCGCCAGTGGCTCAAGGAGTAGGGTGCTGGCCCCATATACCGAGGGCAGTGGGTTCAAACCCGGCCCCGACCAAAAAAAAATCCAGTTTTTTTTTGTCACCCTTGGTAGAGTGCTGTGGCGTCATAGCTCACAGCAACCTTTAGCTCCTGAGCTTAGGTGATCAGGATTTTATTTTTTATTTTTTACATATACATGTGTTTATTAGGTTTCAACTTTTTGCCTTCACAGAATTAAAAAGGCTTAAAATTTAATAATAACAATGTCTAAGATAGGGACTAGAAACAAAAAACTCGTAAAGAATGAATGAAGATTAATACATTCAGAGAAGAAATCAGACGATTGCTGCATCAAAATATTAAGCAATAATAATAATGCAAACATTCACATTGTCAGATAAGAGTATGTCTATTATAGAATGCTTTGACTCTGAGGCTCAGTATAGAGTCATCAGTTAACTTCTTATTTTTTTTTTTCCAAAGTCTCAAAAAATAGACAGCTAGTATTTATAAATAAAAGTAAAAGATAATTTCAAAAAAACAGATCATGCCAAATCTTATAGACAATAGAAAAAGAAGAAATGCTTCAAAATCATTCTGCTTAATCTGGATATACCTGATATTAAAATTGGAAAAAATATATTTATATAAAGGGGAAATTACAAACATATTTCACTTATAAATGAGGATGCAATATCCTAAACAACATAGTAACAAGTTGAATTAAATATTAATGTTTAAGTAATATACTTTGGTCAAAATTAAATCCAATTTATGTGAGAATTAGTCACTATTTTCTTTTTTTGTTTTCTTTTCCTTCCCCTAGACAGGGAGAGAAGGAGGAAAGGGGGTAAGGGAAAAAAAAAAAAAATCCAGTGGTTTTTTTTTTTTTTTTTTTTTTGAGACAGAATCTTGCTTTGTTATCCCTAGCTGGAGTGCAGTGGCAGCATCATAGCTCACTGCAATCTTGAACTTCTGAGTTTAAGCAATCCTCCTGCTGCAACCTCCTGAGTATTTGGGACTACAGACATGCAGCATACCACCTGGCTAATTTTTCTTTTTTTTGTAGTGATGGGGTCTTACTCTCACTCAACTGGTCTTGAACTTCTGTCTTTAAGTGATCCTCTTGTCTTGGCCTCTCTAAGTGCTCACGTTACAGGAGTGAGCCACTGTGTCCAGCCTCTCTCTTTTTATCTTTGTAAAACATATATAATATAAAATTTGCCATCTTACCTTTTTTAAGTGTACAGTTAAGTGGCATTAATTACTTTCATACTTTTGTGCATCTGTCATCACATCTGCTTTGAAAACTTTTTCATCACCTCATACAAAAACTTCATACCAGGAGTGAGGAACCTGTGGCCTTCTAGGTCTTTTAAGTGCAGCCTTTTGAATCCAAGTTTTATAGTGCAAATCCTTTTATTTTTATTAATGCATTTTCTTTACCTTTTATCTTTTTATTTATTTTTTTTTTGAGGCAGAGCCTCAAGCTGTCACCCTGGATAGAGAGCTGTGGCATCACAGCTCACAGCAACCTCCAATTCCTGGGCTCAAGCGAGTCTCTTGCCTCCGCCTCCCAAGTAGCTGGGACCACAGGCGCCCGCCACAACGCCCAGCCATTTTTTGGTTGCAGCTGTCATTGTTGTTTGGCGGGCCCGGGCTGGATTCGAACCCGCCAGCTCAGGTATACGTGGCTGGTGCCTTAGCCTGTTGAGCCATAAGCGCCGAGCCTATCTTTTTATTTTTTAAATGAACATGTTTAAAACAATAAAGAATAAAATAAAGTTTCAATGAAGTAATCCTTTCAGATTAAAACATTAGTAAGCCATAAGGGCTAAATTGATGGCTGTTATGCTCAAGGATTTAGTCCTAACTTCTACCTCCTGACTGGTGCCACTACTGCAAGAGGCTGGTTGGCTAGAGTTATGGGGGTTATACCAATCTGTTACTAGCTTTTGACAGCAGTGCACTGTGTTTCTATTTGAAGTGGAATTTGTGAATGTTGCACAGCTAGACAGTATTTTTTTTTTTTTTTTGGGACAGAGTCTTATTTTGTCACCCTCAGTAGAGTGCCATGGTGTCATAGCTCACAGCAACCACAAATTCTTGAGCTTAAGCGATTCTCTTGCCTCAGCCTTGCAAGTAGGTGGGACTTTAGGTGCCTACCACAATGCCCAGCTATTTTTTGTTGCAGTTGTCATTATTTAGCTAGCCGGGCCAGGTTCAAACCTGTGAGCCTCGGTGGATGTGGCTGGTGCCGTAACCACTGTGCTACAGGTGCCAGGCCTGGACAGTATTTTATTTATTTATTTATTTATCTTTTGCAATTTTTGGCCGGGGCCAGGTTTGAACCAGCCACCTCTGGTATATGGGGCCGGCGCCCTACTCCTTTGAGCCACAGGTGCTGCCCTGGATGGTATTTTTTTTTTTTATTTTTGAGAGAGAGTCTCACTATGTCACCCTGGGTAGAGTGCTGTGGTGTCACAGCTCACGGCAATCTCAAACTCTTGGGCTCAATCGATTCTCTTTCCTCAGCCTCCCAAGTAGCTGGGACTACAGGTGCCCGCCACAATGCCTGGCTATTTTTTTAGTTGTTGTTGCAGTTGTCATTGTTGTCTAGCTGGCCCGGGCTGGGTTCAAACCCTCCAGCCTGGGTGCATGTGGCCAGTGCCGTAACCTCTGTGTTATGGACTCCAACCCTGGACAGTATTTTTTAATTTGTGTGCTTAACAGGCCAACATGTCAAAGAAGACCAAGATGATGCTGAAGGGAGAAAACAAATTTTTTAATTAGGAATAGGAATTGCAATATTATTGTGTTTCTACTATAGATAAGATGATTTGCTTGCTTTGTGATACTGCAATATCAACATTAAAGAAAGTCACTACTCATCAGCATTATAACACCCACAAGGACCCCGAATATTTTAAATTAGATGGAGAGGTATGAGGTATGAAGATTATATTGCAGAAATTAAAAGATGGAAAAGCAAAAGCAAAGACATTTCTTTCAAGTAGCCATGAGACCTGGAAATAATGTTATTGAGGCCACTTATAAAGTAGCTTATACACTTGGGGGGAGAAAAGGAAGTCAAATCAGTGATAGAGAAACTGTAAAAGAATGCATTGTGAAAGTTGTAGGGTGCTTAGACCCCAGTATGTTTCAAAATAGAAACAATTGCCTTGCTCAAGGAGAATCATAACTTGCAGCATAAATTAGTCTTCAACTCAACAACTTCATGCAGTACTTCCAAAGGAAAATATATATTCAATTATTTTGGGCAGATCAATTGATATTACTAACTTAAGGTGAGTCTTATGCTTCATTCAGGTCATAACAGATTTTCTTTGCTACAAAGATTTACTTGTTTTGAGCACTCTTGTGAACAGAACGCGGGGAATAGATGTCTTCAGCAACTTTCAAGATAAATGTTATGAAGTTGGACTGAATTTGGTAAATTTAGTGTACATGCAGATGGTGTACCTTCCATGACAGGAAAATACGAAGGGTTTATTGCACTGATCAAATAAAAGATTATTTCATTTTTTTCTTTATATTTCTGTACTAAAGCCACTCTTTTAAGTGACAGTTTGCAACAAGTTACAAGTAGTATTAACTATATTGGTGCAAATTCAACACAGCATTGTTAATTTTGTAACATGCTAAAGTTGCACTGTGAATTCACTGTGGATTTACCATATCTTTCTAAAGTGTGTTGGCTATGGCAAGGACAGATGTTAGCCAAAATTTTATCTCTATTTAACAGATAGTTAAATGTTATGAAGAACAGAATCAGCAGAGTGAATTATTGGAAGAAGTTGGTTTGTTTTTGTTTGTTTTTTGAGAGAGTTTCACTGTTGCCTTGGGTAGCTCACAGCAACCTCAAACTCTTGGGCTTAGGTGATCCCTGTGTTTTAGCCTCCCAAGTAGCTGGGACTATAGGCACAACACCTGGCTAGTTTTTTTTTTTTTGGAGACAGAGCCTGAAGCTGTCGCCCTGGGTAGAGTGCGGTGGCATCACGGCTCACAGCAACCTCCAACTCCTGGGCTCAAGTGATTCTCCTGCCTCTTGCCTCCCAAGTAGCTGGGACTATAGGCGCCTGCCACAAAGCCCAGCTATTTTTTGGTTGCAGCTGTCGTTGTTTGGCGGGCCTGGGATGGATTTGAACCCGCCAGCTCAGGTGTATGTGGCTGGTGCTTTAGCCACTTGAGCCACAGGTGCTGAGCCTAGTTTTTCTATTTTTAATAGAGATGGTTTCTCTTGATTAGGCTGATGTCAAACTCCTGAACTCAAGGGATCCACCCTCCTGGGCCTCCCAGAGTGTTAGAATTATAGGCATGAGCCACTGATCCCAGCTAACTTGACTATTTCTTTGCAAAGTAAAACTAAGTCTATATATGATATTTAGCAAAAAAATCCAAGTGTTTTCAAAACACTTCTTCAATAGGAAATTTCAGATGAACATTTTCCCTAGTTTAGCAAAGGTCATCGATGAGTAGGATAATATATATGAATCATTTGAAGAATATGCAGCTTTTACAGACCAATTAATTGGAGAATACAATCAAAGTTTCCCTGACTTTGAGAATCATAACATCCCACTCAAATTAGTATTTCAGCCTTACCTATTTGCTAACACTATGGCAACCTAAACAACTACAGATGGAGTTGATTGAGCTGCGAGTAGATGACATTATATTTACTTATTTATTTGCTTCTTGCATATGTGTAATTGAATTTGTTGTAGAGAAATGTAACAAACAAAATGGGATTGTAGAATCAAGAGGTGGAGACACAAATTGGGCAAGGGTTTTTTTTTTTTGAGACAGAGCCTCAAGCTGTCACCCTGGATAGAGTGCGGTGGCATCACAGCTCATAGCAACCTCCAATTCCTGGTCTCAAGTGAGTCTGTTGCCTCCGCCTCCCAAGTAGCTAGGACTACAGGCGCCCGCCACAACGCCCGGCCATTTTTTGGTTGCAGCCATCATTGTTGTTTGGCGGCCCGGGCTGGATTCGAACCTGCCAGCTCAGGTGTACATGGCTGGCACCTTAGCCCGTTGAGCCACAGGTGCTGAGCCATGGGCAAGGGTTTTCATGTTGGGCAACCTATTCATAGGCCTTAGCAGCCCTGCCATGGATCTGATTTTTTCACGTCAAGAAGTTGGTCTTTTGAGTCATTTGCACGTTGTACATCTGATGGCAGGTTTCATAGCTTTCTCATTGTCACAGGCTAACCTGCGGCATAGCTTCTCATAGCAACACCTACGCTTAATGTCCTCTGAAGATTCTGTTTAGTCCTATGTGCACCTTCCACATTTCTTTCCTGTACCATCACAGTTCTAGCAGTGAACTTGAGATGTTTTGCTGTGACCTTGGATTTAAGCCTCCACTCTGCAGGACTCTAGGAAAGAAAAGAGAAGGTAGATGAAAGAAAAGAGATGATAGCAGCGTGTCACCATGAAGTCTTGTGTTGTCAGGCCTTGGAGGACAGGAGCAGCAAGCTGCACAGGGCCTCAGCTATCACACATCACTCCGAAAGGGTTTAGAGTGGGAATTGGGAAAGGAGTCTTTGTTGGTCTTTAGAAAGGGAGGTGACAGCTTGCAAATTTTCCCTCCAGCTATAATCATCCTCCTTCCCCCAACCTCAGTAGATGACATTTTTTAAAATTTAATTTTTATTAAAAAATTATAAAAGTATAAGTTTATTTTATATTAAAGAGAGGGAAGAGAAGAAAGCAGAGAGTGTGAGAAGGGACTATGGGGGGGAGAAGAGAGAGAAAAGGAGCGAGAGAACCGGTATTCTGAAGGAAGGATGAATGCCTGCAGTAAAGGACATTTTAAAGTCATTGTTTGATGCTGAGAAAGATCCAGTTGAAAGATGGAAAAATGCAGTAGAACACCCAAGCCTTTGTAGCTGGGCATTGTGGTGGACGCCTGTAGTCTCAGCTAATTGGGAGGCCAAGGCAAGAGAATCACTTAAGCCCAAGAGTTTGAGGTTGCTGTGAGCTGTGATGCCACAGCACTCTAACCAAGGGTGACATAGTGAGACTCCGTCTTAAAAAAAAAAAAAAAGAACACCCAAGCCTTTGGCAACATGCCTGAGAAATGCTTTTTTGCTTTTCAACTACTGATTGCTGGGAATCTACAGTCTCCTATCTACCCCAAATCAAGACACCTTTAAGGTCACAAATGGGTGATACCCATCAGGAAGATGAGCTGAAGCTGCAGACCACCTTGCTGCAGCTAAATATTCAAATGCTTTTCAACAAAAAGCAGACACAACAAAGTCATTAAAAGGTTAGCTAAGTTTAAAATTAATAAATCATTTTCATTGTTTGAATTTATTAAATACAATGTGGTTAGAGTTTCGCAAAATACTGCACATTTTTAAGTGTATCTAATAGAAATTCCTTTTTTTTTTGAGACAGAGTCTCACTTTGTTACACTTGGTAGAGGGCCATGGCGTCACAGCTCATAGCAGCCTCCAACTCCTGTGCTCAAGCGATTCTCTTGCCTCAGCCTCCTGAGTAGCTGGGATTACAGGCGCCTGCCACAACACCTGGCTATTTTTTTTTGTTGCAGTTTGTCCGGGGCCATGTTTGAACCTGCCCCCCTTGGTATGTGGGGCTGGTGCCCTACTCACTGAGCCACAGGCACCAACCCCCTCTTTTTTTTTTTTTTAGTTTTTATTTTGAGGCAGAGTTTCACTATGTTACTCTTGGTAGAGTGCTATGGTGTCACAGCTCACAGCAACCTCCAGCTCTTAGGCTCAAGTGATTCTTTCACCTCATCCTTCCAAGTAGCTGGGACTATAGGCTTCTGGCACAATGCTTGGCTATTTTTTTGTTGCAGTTGTCAGTGTTGTTTAGCTGGCCCAGGCTGGGTTCGAACCTGCCAGCTTTGGTGTATGTGGCTGGTGCCATAACCACTGTCTTCTTTTTATTTTATTTTATTTTTTTTTGAGACAGAGACTCTCTTTGTTGCCCTGTTCAGAGTGCTGTGGCATCATAGCTCACAGTCACCTCAAACTCTTGGGCTCAAGCAATTCTCTTGCCTCAGCCTCCCGAGTAGCTGGGACTACAGGTGCTAGCCACAATGCCCAACTATTTTTAGAGACTGGGGCTTGCTGTTGCTCAAGTTGGTCTTGAACTCGTGAGCTCAGGCAATCCACCCCCCTCTTTGGCCTCCTAGAGTGCTAGAATTATAGGCATGAGCCACTGCGCCTGGCCTTTACTTTTTCTTTTCTTTTTTTTTTTTTTTCCTTCTTTTTTTTGTAGAGACAGAGTCTTACTTTATTGCCCTCGGTAGAGTGCTGTGGGATCACACAGCTCACAGTAACCTCCAGCTCCTGGGCTTAAGTAATTCTCTTGCCTCAGCCTCCCAAGTAGCTGGGACTACAGGCACCCACCACAACTTTTTCTTTTCTTATTGAACTGTCTTGGCAGCCTTGTCATGACATATATTTATTTATTTAATGTTTTATTTTTTGTGACAGAGTCTCAGTCTGCCAACCTGAGTAGAGTCTATGGCATCATGGCTCACAGCAACCTCAAATTCTTGGGCTTGAGCAATCCTCTTTCCTCATTCTCCCAAATAGCTAGGACTACAAGCGTGTGCCATGATGCCCGGCTAGTATTTTCTATTTTTAGTAAACTAAAACTTTCTCTGGCTCAGGCTGGTGTGGAACTTGTGAGCTCAAGTAGTCTACCCACCTCAGCCTCCCAGAGTGCCAGAATCACAGGCATGAGCCACAGTGCCCAGCCTTGACATTTATTTTTGATATAGATTCTAAAGAGTAATTTCAGATTAAAACACCAATTTACTGTTTTTTCATTTAATTTCATATTAAGAATCTATTTAGTGCTTGCTTCGGCAGCACATATACTAAAAAAAAATTTGAATGATATGGAAAAAATTAGCATGGCCCATAAGAATGACATGGAAATTCGTGAAGTGGTTCATATTAAAAAAAAAAAAGGGCGGCATCTGTGGCTCAGTGGGTAAGGCGCTGGCTGGCCCCATGTACCAAGGGTGGCTGGTTTAAACCCAGCCCCAGCCAAAACTGCAACAACAACAGCAAAAAGAATAGCTGGGTGTTGTGGCGGGCGTTATGGTGGGTGCCTGTAGTTCCAGCTGCTTGGGAGGCTGAGGCAAGAGAATCGCCTAAACCCAGGAGTTGGAGGTTACTGTGAGCTGTGATGCCACGGCACTCTACCGAGGGTGATAAAATGAGACTCTGTCTCAAAAAAAAAAGAAATGTATTTAGTTATTTTACCTTTTAAAACTAATGAAGTAGATAGCCGGGCGTTGTGGCGGGCGCCTGTAGTCCCAGCTGCTCTGGAGGCTGAGGCAAGAGAATCACCTAAGCCCAGGAGTTGGAGGTTACTGTGAGCTGTGTGATGCCACGGCACTCTACCAAGGGTGATAAAGTGAGACTCTGTGTCTACAAAAAAAAAAAAAAATAAAAATAAATAAAATAAAACTAATGGAAGTAGAGGGGCGGTGCCTGTGGCTCAAAGGAGTAGGGCACCAGCCCCATGTGCTGGAGGTGGCGGGTTCAAACCTAGCCCCCGCCAAAAATTGCAAAAAAAAAAAAAAAAAAAAAACTAATGAATTAGGCATACTTGAAGTTATACTGTGCTTATAAGCAAAGTAATAAATACAAGGCACCTAAAAGTACTAGGTTTAGCAGTCAACTTTACCTTCTTTTACTTTACTCCATTCTTAATTTTCATTCTTGAGTTATTTCTTATTTATTTTTTGAGACAGTCTCCCTTGGTCAACCTTGGTAGAGTACAGTGCCATCATAGCTCACAGTAACCTCTAAATCTTGTGCTTAAGTGATTCTTTTGCCTTAGCCTCCCAAGTAGCTGGGACTACAGGTGCTGGCCACAATGCCCGGCTGTTTTTAGAGGTAGGGTATTGCTCTGGCTCAGCTCAGGCTGATCTTGAACCTGTGAGCTAAGCAATCTACCAGACTCAGCCTCCCAGAGTACTAGGAGTTATTTCTTATTTTAGATTGCTTAACCCATGGTAAGGAAATTTTGTTTTAGTGATTTCACTGGTTTTTACTTGATTGGTCTGATAAATACAAAATCTGGAACAAGTTGAAGATCAATATAAATAAACTAATGGATTATAATCATTGAATAACATAGTCTGAATCCATACTAATACATGTAAATAAATGAATAAATAAATAGAAGAGTAAGCTCTTTTTTACCATGGAGTACTAAATCATAAAAATAGAGGTAATGATACTGTTATAGAATATCAATGAATGCCAAAACTAGTGTGTGAATGTTTGATGAGGAAATGGGATATTTGAATAGATTCAAGCATCTCCTCATAATGTACTTTAAAAAATTTCTAAGGAAGCCAGGCACGGTGGTTCATGCCTGTAATCCTAGCACTCTGGGAGGCCAAGGCTAGTGGATCCCTTGAGTTTAGGAGTTCAAGACTGGCCTGAGCAAGAGCAACACCAGGGCTCTACTAAAAATGGAAAAACTAACCAGACTACCAGGTCTCTACTAAAAATAGAAAAACTAACTGGTAGTGGATTTTGTAGTGGATACCTATAGTCCCAGCTACTTGGGAGGCTGAAACAAGAGGATCGCTTGAGCCCAAGAGTTTGAGGTGTCTGTAAAGTATGATGTGAGGGCACTCTATTCAAGGTGACAGATAGAGACTCTGTCTCAAAAAAAAAAAAAAAAATTTAACCCAATTTAGCTGGGTGCAGTGGCTCACAACTGTAATCCTAGCACTCTGGGAGGCTGAGGTGAGAGGATCCCTTGAGCTCAGGAGTTCAAGACCAGCCTGAGCAAGAGCATGATTCCACCTCCACTGAAAATAGGAAAATTAGCTGGGTATTGTGGCAGGTGCCTATAGTCACAGGTAGTTGAGGGAGGCTTGACCTCAGGAATTTGAGATTGCTGTGAGCTAGACTGATGCCATGGCACTGTAGCCTGGGCATCAGAGTGAGACTCTGTCTGAAAAAAACAGACAACCCCCTCCTTTGTGATATTACCATTATCACACCTAAAAATGAATCATTTTTAAGTGTTGCTTTTAGTATTCAGGTAGTTAGCAAGAAAAAAAGCATTTGGCTATGAGAGTGGCATGTAATTTTTTTTATTTTTTTTGAGATAGAGCCTCAAGCTGTTGCCCTGGGTAGAGTGCGGTGGCATCACCATTCACAGCAACCTCCAACTCCTGAGTTTAAGTGATTCTCTTTGCCTCAGCCTCCTGAGAAGCTGGGGCTATAGGCACCCACCACAACACCCGGCTATTTTTTGTTATTGTTGTTGTCATTGTTGTTTAGCAGGCCCAGGCCAAGTTCGAACCTGCCAGCCCCAGTGAACGTGGCCCTTGCTGTAACCACAGAGCTTCAGGCACCAAGCCTCTTAGGTTTTTTTTTTTTTAGGCAGAGTTTCACTCTGGTGTCCTTGGTGGAGTACTGTGGCATCACAACTCACAGCAGCCTCTAACTCGGGCTTAAGAAATTCTCTTGCCTCAGCCTCTCAAATACCTGGGACTACAGGCGCCCACCACAATGCCTGATTGTTTTTTTTGTTGTTATTGTTGTCGCAGTTGTCTTTGTTTTAGCTGGCCCACGCCAGGTTCAAACCCGCCAGCTTTGGTGTATGTGGCTGGCGCCCTACCCTCTGAGCTACTGTTGCCGCTCTTTTAGTTTATTTTTAAATATCTAGTTAATTTAGGTATATAGAAACTAGTAGCTTATATTTTCAATTATGAACCATTATTTAGAAATATGGGAAATTAGATTTATTGTTTTGCTTTAAGTGTATATTTGTTTTTTTTAGGGTCCTGCAAATACAAACAGCTTTGTTGGGTCACAAAATGATCCCGAAATATGCAGTTTAAATCTGCTTACTGAAGAAAGTACTAGAGAAGTTCATCACAGGGATAATTATAGTGGAAAATACAGTTTAGAAGCATCTGCATTGGCAACATTAGATCCACCTCATGCAGGTAAGACTGAGCTTTTTACTGATCAGGTCTATACTTTGCCAGTCATAGTTTACGATTCTTTAGATGATTATTCAATAGTGAATATATTTTACAATGTTTGATGTAATACCACCAGATTGTTGGTACTTCAGATTTTTTGTCTTTAGTGATTAGATCAATAGCCATGTGATTAAAATGTTTTACTTTTTACTAGGTGTATGTTTAAGACTGTTTAGTATAAATTTGTTTGTTGAATATTATCTTTTCTTCAAGTATGAAGATTATATTTAAAGGTTTCATTTTTTAAAAAAAATTTTTTATAAAACATTTTCATAGTGATAAAATTGCAGTGTTGATCTTGACATGTGTGAATTGTTAATTCATTATAGTCTGGAGTAACTTAAAATCAATTAGATTTAAGTTATCAAGGTGTGTACATGCAGGAAAACCAAGCATTTATTAATAACAAATGCACTATCTCTCCATTGTTGAATTGAGTTAGAATAGTGATCATGATTCTTTTTGTATGTGTAAGAGATGACTGTTTTTCAGGTAAGTAGAAAAATAATTAAGGTTCACAGATGTTTCTTTGGCCTTGTGATAGGCATCTTTAGACTATGTTTTTCCAAATTACATTTTGTTCATTTTTTGGTTGGATGAACAGATTCAGGGAGCCTCCCTCCTCTGTTCTACAGAATAATAACTGCCATTCTTAGGATACCAATGCAAACCAACAAAGTGCCTTAAGCACTAACCCTTTTGGGGGAAGTTCTTGGACTTTGTAATGATTAGTGAATTTTTATCTATGAAAATGGGTTTGTATCTTGTGGAGGCAGAAAGGAATTCTGCTTTTTCCTCACTAGCCATTATCCTAGTGGTATTTATATGTTCCTCGTAACTTTCCACAAGCTGTAATTAGTGTGGGGATTAGTTTAAGAAGGACTTTTGGAGCTGGCATCAATTTAGGGAGATCTCTAGAGATAGCTGTGGGCAAGGCAGTTTAGCTGCTGCCCTATCTCCCTGATTTGCTCTTCTTTCTTTCCTCCTTGATCCTTTTCCTTTTTTTCTTCCTTATTAGGTGACTATCCTGTTTGCCTAGGCTTTCTTTTCTACTTTTAAGCCTGAGGCAGATAATGATCCATTTATGTCCATTTCTTTCCTAATCTACTCACTGGAAAATGATATTTAGACTTTGTAATATAATATATTCTGTGTTAATGATTTTGGGCTTTATTTGTGTTTTACTATAGTTTCTCATTCTCTTCCCTGCTAAATATGAGAAGGGAATTAAGAGTTAAGATAAATCGAAAAGGGAGTTAATTTACCCAACTCCTAATCTCTTAATCCGTTCTCTGATTTAGTGCATTCACTGGACTGTGGAATCTGTGCCAACCTCCTGATACCCCCCTGCCTCCCATTCAGAGATAGGTTAAATTGGGAAAAGAGCTTTGTGAGAAATACTCTCTATGATTAATTGCGAGAGATGGATGTGGTATATAGAAAAGCACAGAGATGGGAGACCTATATAGTATATACTTACTTTTTGATATCCTTTTAATTCTAAAACTTAAATCTACCCTGAAATGAGATGTAAACTTTTATGTCCAGTTAAAATATGTCTCCATTTCCCCCAATCACCTTTTGCTTTTGAAAAATTCCTTCACGTATGTTAAACAGTTTGATGAAAACATTTCAGATTGTATATGAAACCAGCACATTGTACCCCTTGATTGCACTAATGTCCGCAGCTATGATTTAATTAAAAAAAAAAATTTACAGATGAAAAAAAAAAGAATGAAAGTAAAGAATAAATACATTCAGAAGAAAAAAAAAAGAAAAATTCCTTCACGTATGGAAGTTCAAAGAATAGTCCAATTAACATTCCAAATTCAACAGTTACTCACATTTTTGCTTCATTTATGTATTCCTTTTATATATATGCACTTCCTTCCCCCATATTTTCTTTCTTTCTTTCTTTTTTTTTTTTTTTTAAGAGACAGAGTCTCACTTTATCGCCCTCAGCAGAGTGCCGTGGTGTCACAGCTCACGCAACCTCCAGCTCTTAGGTTTAAGTGATTCTCTTGCCTCAGCCTCCCAAGTAGCTGGGACTATAGGCACCCACCACAATGCCCGGCTATTTTCTTTTGTTGTTGTTGTTGTAGTTTGGCTGGGCCGGGTTTCAACCCGCCACCCTCAGTATATGGTACTGGCGCCCTACTCACTGAGCCACAGGTGCCGCCTTTACCCCCATATTTTCAAAATAAATTGTATATATCATGCCACTTCATCTCTAACAACTTCAGCATGTATTTCTTTCTTTTTTTTTGAGATAGAGCCTCAAGTTGTCTCCCTGGGTGGAGTGCTGTGGCATCACAGCTCATAGCAACCTCCAACTCCTGGGCTTAAGCGATTCTTTTGCCTCAGCCTCCCAAGTAGCTGGGACTACAGGCACCCGCTACAACACCTGGTTATTTTTTGGTTATAGTTGTCATTGTTTTGGCAGGCCCAGGCTGAATTCGAACCCACTAGCTCTGATGTATGTGGCTGGCATCTTAGCCGCTTGAGCTATAGGCACTGAGCCCAGCATGTATTTCTTAAAATAAACATCTTCTACATAAGCACACATCATTATTGTGTATTATAATCAAAGGTGATTAATAATTCGTAATATTTAATATTCAGTTCATCAATAATACCATTTTTGCTTAAGCTGGTTTAAATTTGGTTTCTTTCTCAACTGAAAGGGCCCTGATAAGTACATTTTCACTGCCTTGAATTTCACCAGGTACTTTGAGTTCTCTTTATAACATTACTTGTTTGTAGATAATATTCCTTGTTGAGAATGAAAGTCTACTACTAATGACTTCCCCCAAGGCTTAGAGAATGGGCCTTTCTAAGGGATGTGGTAGAGGAGCCCACTTATAATTATTTCTGGCCAAGCTCCACAGCTCCTTCTGTTCGTCAACAATCTAACTCACTACTTTTGAGCTTGGGCTTTGAAAAATCAAATCTCAGGAGAGGGGAAAGTATTGGCTTGATTTTGTGTACCCTAAAAAGTTATGTTGAAGTCCTAAGTCTCAATACAAGTGAATGTGACCTTATTTGGAAATAGGGTCTTTGCCAATGTAATCAAGTTAAGATGAGGTCATATTGGGTTAATGTGGACCCTAAATCCAATGACTGGTGACTTTATGAAGGGAGAGCGGAACAGAAAGACCAGAAGCAAGAAAGAAGCAAGGAAATGTTCTCCCCTGGAGTCTTCAGAGAGAGGATAGCCTTTTTATACCTTGATTTTGAACTTCTGGTTTCCAGACTATGAGAGAATAAATTCTGTTATAAGCCACTCAATTTGTGGTACTTCATTACATCAGCCTCAGAAGTTAACAGTAAGCCCTAGACCTCTTGGATATTCAGAGCTATACTTTATTTAGAAAAAGAGAAAGAAATTCTTTTATTCTTTCTGATTTTTCTATTTTGTTGAACTATATAAGATGAGACCACACTATCTCAGTAAACTGTGAGGCATAAAGGCAGAAATTTTCTCTTGCTGGCATTTTTTTTTTGAGACAGAGCCTCAAGCTGTCACCCTGGATAGAGTGCTGTGGCATTACAGCTCATAGCAACCTCCAATTCCTGGGCTCAAGCGAGTCTCTTGCCTCTGCCTCCCAAGTAGCTGGGACTACAGGCGCCCGCCACAACGCCCGGCCATTTTTTGGTTGCAGCTATCATTGTTGTTTGGCAGGCCCGGGCTGGATTCGAACCCACCAGCTCAGGTTTACATGGCTGGCGTCTTAGCCCATTGAGCCACAGGTGCTGAGCCTCTTGGGGGTTTAAATCAAATAGTATGGATTCAAAAACATTTTATGACTGAATTAAGGGGTCTTGAGAAACTCGTAGGTTTGGTTTCAAAGTGCTTCAGAGAAGTCAAGTAGTCAAGAAGTCTAGTAGCTACTAGAACATTATAATTTGCAGGTTTTGGTAATATTGGACAGATAGTTACAGAAGTGTTTGGATACATAATAGATAGTAATGGATACGTAATGAGTGGAAATAGGCAAATGGAAGGTGTGAATGCAAGTAAAGTATATAAATAAAATATGTAAGTAAATACATTTGTTGTATAGGGAAGGAATAATGTTTCAGGGGATAGCAGGGAACTAGAGACCTGTTTTTTATTTTTATTTTTTATTTATTTTTTATTTTTTTGAGACATGAGCCTCAAGCTGTCACCCTGGATAGAGTGCCGTGGCATCACAGCTCACAGCAACCTCCAATTCCTGGGCTCAAGCGAGTCTCCTGCCTCTGCCTCCCAAGTAGCTGGGACAACAGGCGCCCGCCAC
>CAUYRH010102758.1:0-20684 GCA_963574655.1 Perodicticus potto | reverse complement strand
GGTGTGGTTTCTATACTTCACTCAAACTAGTAAACAAGGACACCAGTAGACCGAGATGTAAGTAAACATAAAAGGTGGTGCCACTTAGCGCGATTACTAAAACAGCTATTCAAAGAGATACACTCAAAAAGGAGGCTGGGCGCCTGTGGCTCAACCGGCTAAGGCACCAGCCACGTACACCTGAGTTGTCGGGTTCGAATCCAGCCCAGGCCAGCCAAACAACAATGACGGCTACAACCAAAAAATGACCGGGCATTGTGGCGGGCGCCTGTAGTCCCAGCTACTTGGGAGGCAGAGGCAGGAGATTTGCTTGAGCCCAGGAATTGGAGGTTGCTGTGAGCTGTGATGCCACGGCACTCTATCCAGGGTGACAGCCTAAGGCTCTGTCTCCAAAAAAGAAAAAAAAAAAAACACTATAAGGAAATAAAAATGGAATTCTAAAACATGTTCCAGTAACCCACAAAAACACAGAGGAAAAAAAAAATGAGAGAAATCAAACAAAGAGAATAGAAAATAAAAAATAAAATGGCACACTTGAGCCCTAACATATCAATAATTACGTAAAATAGTCTAAATAAACCAGATAAAAAGAGAATGGCAGAGTAGATTAAATAGCATGACCTAATTACACAATTATTTACTAATTAATTAATTGTATAGTTAACTAAATTACACAATTAAAATTATACAATTATATTATTCAATGTAAAACAATCACTGCCTACAAAAACCACAATTAAGATATAATGACATAGACAAAGGGAAGCAAGAAGAACTATATTATCAGACAAAGCAGACTTCAGAGCAAAGAAAATAACCAGAGACATAGGGACACCGTGCAATGATAAAAGGGTCAGTCCACCCAAGAAGACACCGCAGTCCCACATGCATACAAAACAGACCCGCAAAATATGTGAAGCAAAACCAGACGGAACTGAAAAGAGAAATTATAGGCCAGACCTCAATTATAATTGGAGATTTAAAAACCTTTCACCTAACAATGAATAGAAAAACTAAACAGAAAACCAGCAAGGGTATAGAAGAATTTGACAAACTTGTCAAAGATACGACCTTAACATTTATAGAATACTCCAGCAGAACATATTATTTTCAAGTGTTCGCAGAACATAAACCAAGATGGACCATATCCTGGACAATAAAACAAATCTCAACAAATTTGAAAGAACTGAAATCATGCAGACTGCATTCTCTATAACAAAATAAAACCAGAAATCAATAACAGAAAGATAAAGGAAAAATTAGCAAGCACTTGGAAATTAGTCAGTATATTTCTAAATAATCCATGGGTCAAACAGGAATCCTCAAATAAAATTTCAAAATACATTGAATTGAATGAAATGAAAACACAGTCTATCACACGGGTCCTGAGAACAAAATTTATAGCAAATCAATAATTTAAGCTTTCGCCTTAACTAATGAGGGGGGAAAAAGAGAAAAATAAATACAAATCGAACAGAAGGAAGTAAATAATGATGAAAAGCAGAAATAAATTAAAGTGAAAACCAAAAAACAATAGAGGAAATCAATGAAGTGCAAAGCTAGCTCTTTGAAACAATAAAATCAAGAAACCTCTATTAAGACTGAAAGAAAACAAGAGGGAAGATATGGATCTTTCATTGATATGGACGTTTCATCAAATATCATGGTGAAATAGGGGATATCATTATAGACATCAAAATATAATAAGCCAATACTGTGAACAAGGCTACACACATAAATTTGACATCTTAGGTTAAATGGATCACTTCCTCAAAACCACAAACTACCGCAACTCATCCAATACAAAATAAATAATTTGAACAGCTCTATAACTAGTAAGGAAATAGAATTCATAACTTTAAAATTCTCTTAGAAAAATCTAGGCCCAGATTATTTCACTAGACAATTCTCTCTATGTTTAAGGAAGAATTAACCCAATTCTATATAATCTTTTCTAGAAAATACATATGAGAGCACTTCTCAAGGCAGTTTATATAAATAGTATTACTTTAATACTAAAAGCAGACAAAGACAGCACAAAAAACAAAACTACAGATCAATAGCCTTCATGAATATAAATGCAAACATCCTTAATAAAATATTGACAGATAGAACTTAGCATTACGTTAAAAAAATTCATGCATCAAGACCCAATAGACTTATTCCAAGGATACAAACTAGGTTGATCTTTAGAAATCAATCAATCCAATGATTTACAGACTAAAAATAAACTTATTACACAATCATATTAATCAATGCAAAACAATCACTTGTCAAAATTCAGCATTCACTCACGATAAATGCCCTCAGAAAAATAAGAGTTTGGGAGAACTTCTTTAACTTACTGAAAAGTATCTACAAAAACCCACAGCTAATACGAGTTTCCTCTAAGATGGGACAAAAGGCAAAGACAGCCACTCTCACCACTCTTATTCAAAATAGTCCTGAAAATTCTAACCAATTCAGTGCAAAAGGGAGATAATGGTATACAAATTAAAAGCAAGAAAGAAAACTGCACATTTGCAAACATCATGTTCTATGTAGAAAATCCCAAAGCATCTACCAAAAAATCTTCTAGAACTAATACAATCACCAAATTCTCAGTATATGGAAATAAATTGTATTTCTTCATATAATACTAACAATAAGCACCAAAAATAAAAATACAATACCATCCGCAATTGCTCAAAAGCAAGAGAGAACTACTTACAGTGCAAATCTAACAAAATATGTACAAGACTTGCAAATTATAAAATGCTGATAAGATAATTAAAAGAAAGATCTAAATAAATGAAGAGAAATTCCATGTTCATAAATTGGAAGACTCAACATAGTAAAGATCTCAATCCTCCCAAATTGATACACATACTCAACACAGTCCCCATCAAAATTCCAGCAAGATTCCTTTTTATAAATACAGACAATATTATTCTATATGGAATGATATAGTAGCATAGGCAAAGAAAATGAAAGAGTTTAAACTTTGTTGTTGTTGTTGAGACAGTCTCACTATGTCACCCTTGGTAGAGTGCCTTGGCATCACAGCTCACGGGAACCTCAAACTCTTGGGCTCAAGAGATTCTCTTGCTTCAGTCTCCCAAGTAGCTGGGACTACAGGTGCCTGCCACAACGCCCGGCTTTATACAAAAATTAATTCATAATGGATCATGGATTTAAATGTAAAACTATAAAATCTTAAAAAAATGAAAACCAGGAGAAAATCTCTAAGAAGAGTTCATAAGTTTGACACCAAGAGGACAATCCATAAAAGAAAAATTGATAAATTAGACTTTATCAAGATTAAAAACTTTCACTTTCAGAAAGATCTGTTTAAAAGGATGAAAAGACTGGGAGAAAATATTTGCGAACCCATTTCTGACAAAGGACTCGTTATCTAGAATATATAACAAACTCAAAAACTCAGTGGTAAAAAAGGTAAACAATCATATTAAAAAATGGGCAAAAGACATGAAGAAATATTTCACCAAAAAAGATCTACAAATGCAAAATAAACACATAAAAAAAGATGCCCAATATCATTAGAGAAATGCAAATTAAAAACCACAATGAAATATGCTCTACAACTATCAGAATGGCTAAAATAAAAAATAATGCCAACTCCAAAGGCTGGGGAAAATGTGCAGGAACCGGATCACTCATCCATTGCTGGTTGAAATGTAAAATGGTACAGCCACTCTGGAAAATAGATTGGCACTTTCTTAAAAAGCTAAGCATGTAATTCCCATATAACGCAGAAATTACACTCCTGTGCATTTATCTTAGAGAAATAAAAACTTAGGTTTTCACAAAAAAAGTGTTGCTAGCAGATTTATAGACTGCTTTATAGAATGTGTATATGAATATGATGCTTTATGGGATATTTGTAACAGCTTTATTTATAATATCCCAAAATTGGAAACAATCCAGATGCCTGGGGGTAGCTGGGTAGTGGGTGTAACTACAGAAAAACAATATGAGGTATGCTTGTGGTGATGGATTTATTCTGTATCTTGACTGTATCAGTTTCAATATCCAGGTTATGATATTATGCCACAAATTTGTGAGAAGTTACTATTGGGGAAAACTGCATAATAGGTAAGAGATCTTTTTTGAATTACTTCTGACAACTGCATAAGAATCAATAATTATTTCAAAATGAAAAAAATTATTGAAAATGTAGATTTAATTTGAGGGGAAACTGTTATTTAAGGGCAGTGCTGTCTAATACATAGAAAGCAAGTCACTAATATAAACCTTTATATTTTCTAGATAGCAAGTAATGTTTTTAGGAAACTAAAGACCATGAAATTATAATCATATACTTTAACCCAACATACCCCAAATATTATCTCAACATGAAATCAACATAAAAACTATTAGTGAAATATTTTACATTCGGTCTTAGCTCAGGCTGCAATAAAAAGCCATAGACTGAGTGGCTTAAACTACAAACACCAGTTTCTCAGTTCTCGAGGCTGGGAAGTCCGAGATCAAGGGGCCTGGAGAGCCATTGTCTTTTGAGGGCATTCTTCCTGGCTTGTAGGAGGCAGGCTTCTTATTGTGTCCTTTGTGGTGGGGAGAAAGAGCTCTAGCCTTTTTCTGTTATAAGGGCACTAATCCCATTGTGGGGGCTCCATCTTCATAATCTCCTCTAAATGTAATTACCTCCAAAACACCTCATTTCTCTTGGGAGGTATTATGGTTATCATGGGATGGTATTTAGTATGGGAATGTTGAAGAGAAATAACCATTCAGTCTATAACAACTTTTTTTCTTGGAAAATCTTTGAAGTCTGCTGTGCACTTTATATTTAATGCACTCTAATCAGTCTAGCCAAATTTGAAGTGTGCAATAGTGGCAGTGGCTAGTGGCTACTATGTTGGATAGTGCAGATTAAAGAGATGTATTTGTGTTATGGGGAATATTAGTTGCTACAATTCATCTCTTTCTTCCAGGATGACAGAAGAACAAGCTGCTACAGAACCTGGAGAATCCCTGGAAATGTCCCTTCTTGCTGTAGGGACATTAGTTGGGAAAAAGGAAAGAAAAACATTGACTCATTGATTCTCAGCTCTTCCTGAGGGAGAACATGCATTCTCAACTTGAATTTTCTCCTCAGAAATTTCCAGCAATGCCTTGGGGGTTGCATTATTACTCAGTCTATAAACTAAACACATCTTCTAGGGACACAGAAGATTTTTCACCTGCGACAGACAGGTTGAAATCCAGTGGGTGTTTATGAAAAAAGGGGGTTTTCATTCTCTTACAGGGCAAGAAAATTCGAAAGCCATTATTTTGCTACCTGACGGGGAGGATACAATTAGGTTTGCTCTCTTCAGTGGCTCCCCTCTGAAAGGAGAGGGCAAGGAGCTCCTTTTAACTGCCTTTTCCTTAGCAGGGAGCACTTCTGTCAGGCACAGGTGAGGTGCCCAGAGCAGCTGCCCTGCTGCAGTGGCATGAAGTTGTCTGAGAGGCCAGTGGCAAAGGTGGCTCCTGCACAAACCTGATGGTTTTGAGCCAGTGGAACATCGGGCTCTGTCTTCAGCGGACAAAGCGTCTGAAAAAGCTGCCTCCTCTGCTTTCAGTCCTTCTGAGTCACCAGGAAGGACTCCTGAGGCTTCAGTCATAGACTGGCCAGGCTGACCCTCAGGGCAAAGTGCTCTTCTCATATCTTTTCATCATAGGTTTAGCAACTCTGTGGAGGGTGAATGTGTTACTTTGAAGATTGCTGAAAAGGAATTCCTTTTGGAGAATTTTAGGAGGCAGCATGACACAGGACTTTGGAGCCTGACTGCCTTGGTTTGATTACAGGTTGTGTGACCCTGGTTAAGTTATTTAATGTCACTCTGCCTCATTTACTTCATCTGTAAAGTGAGGATAAGAATAGCATGGGCCCCGTAAGATTGCTCTGAGTAGGAAATGAGCTAAAATATTGAAGTACTCGAGTGGTGTGTGGCACATAGTGAAGTCCACATGAGCTAAATGAGCTATCATCACGTATGCAGAGCAGGGCAGGAGAGCCAATGTCTCCACGTGCTTCCCGATCCCCTGCCATTTCTTAGTGACCATTTCTGTCAATATCATGGAAAAAAAAATCTGGGTCCGAAAAGACCTGCTCTCTCTCATTGCCTATAAGTCAGAGTGAGATAGCTCAGGAGTTGGGGGACAGACTTAGGGAGACATCATCTGGGGTGTGTATTTGTGGGGCTGACCTGAGGGGCACATCTTAAGACAAAGTCAAATTCAGTTGCTGCCATTTTATTCAAATGCCTACTCACTATAAAGGGCTTACCAGAGAGGGAGATTTCAGCTATGAATTAATCAGATGGACACTGGCATGAGAATCCCCGCACCAGTAAGCTGCAGCCTGCTTGACTTCCCCTTATTGTGCCCTGGTCCTTGGGTGGCGTGAGGATGCACCCTCAGGAGACCTCCAGTAGGGCATGCTTTGGAGAATCCCCTCACCTTGAATGCTAGTAGAACCTGTGACTTGTATCTAACCAAAAAAACGTGGCAAAGGTGACAAAATGTCACTCCCATGACTACATTTCTGCCCTGCTGGCTTTGAAGAAATAAAGTGGCACATTGTGGGCCAGGAGGTATGTGAGTTTCTAGCTAGTGTGAGCAGGCTCTTGCCAACAGGCAGCCCAAAGCCGGGCCCTGAGTTGTATGGCTTCAAGGAAATGAATTTGGTCAATAACTTGAATGAGCTTGGAAGAAGGTTATTTCTCAGTCGAGCCTTCAGATGAGAGCTCAGACCTGACATCTTTGATTTGCAGCTTTGTGTGACCCTGAGCAAAAGACCCAATTAAACAATACCCTGATCCCCAGAAACTGTGAAGTAATAAATATGTTACTTTCAACCTCTAATGTGTGGTAATTATTGCACAGCAGTAGAAAACAAATGCAGATGGAGATGGAATTAAGAGAATACAAAACAATGAATCCATAGGGATGGTTCCAGGGGTGATAGCCTCTCTTGTTCTGAGTCCAGTGGAAAAGGTAATAATTCTCTCTCCCCAGAGACCCAGTGAAAGTCTTATTCTTCTTACTGGGTTTTGATTGAGTCACACACTCCATAAACCAATGATATTGGCTAGTGTACTGTGATGCCTGATTGGCAGGGCCGGAATCACGGGTCTGTCACGGAGCTAGAAATAGAATCAATTCCACCTAAAACACAAGAACTGAGAGTGAGGAAGGATGCATTCTCCAGGGGGGAATCAAGATCAATTGTTTTCAGAGATGGAGAGAAAATTCTTCTCATGCTCCTTTTTTTTTTTTTTAAATTTGGGACAGAGTCTCAAGCTGTCGCCCTGAGTAGAGTGCTGTGGTGTCATAGATCACAGCAACCTCCAACTCTTGGGTTCAAGCTATCCTCTTGCCTCAGTTTTTCTGTATTTAGTAGAGATGGGTTCTCACTTTTTTATTTATTTATTTTTTTGTAGAGACAGAGTCTCACTTTATTGCCCTTGGTAGAGTGCCATGGCATCACACAACTCACAGCAACCTCCAACTGCTGGGCTTAGACAATTCTCTTGCCTCAGCCTCCCAAGTAGCTGGGACTACAGGCGCCTGCCACAATGGCCAGCTATTTTGTTGTTATTGTTGTTGTCATAGTTTGGCTGGTGCTGAGTTTGAACCTGCCACCCTTAGTATATGGGGCCAGCACCCTACCCACTGAACCACAGGCACTGCCCTGGGTCTTGCTTTTTGTTCAGGCTGGTTTTGAGCCCGTAAGCTCAAGCTATCCACCCACCTCAGCCACCCAGAGTACAAGGATTCCAGGCGTGAGCCACCGTGTCCGGCCCTCATGCTCCCTTTTAATATGACTTTCCTGCTACCCCAATCAAGAGGTAGAGTATATTTCCACTCCCATTTTATGTGGGCTGATCTCACAACTTGCTGGGTTAATCCAGATCCTCTGAGAGGCAGATGCCAAGGAAAGACTACATGTACTAGGATTTTATTAGAGGTAAGCCTAAGTGAAAGAAATTAGGGTGATGAAGTTGGGACAGCCATCAGACCATGATGCAAGTTTGATCCTTAGTGAAAGAGAGGGGAAAAGTTGGGTAGAGATGTCTAAGAAAGGTTTGGCAAAGCCATTGGGAAATAACTGAGCCAAGTTGGCCAAGAAAGGAGTTGTGTGTCTCCCAGGGAAAGGTCTGCCTTAGTGTCCAGGTTGGAGCTCCACACAAGGTCAGTAATGAATTTCAAAGTGCAACAGCTGAAGCCCTCAGCCAACTACATTTGTGTACTGGGAGGTCTGCGAGATGCATTCTGTTGGCCAAACTATAGTTGCTTTGACCAATAAAATGCAGCAGAAGTGAAGTTATGTGATTCCCAGTGTTGGCCTTAAGAGAACATTTATTCTTTTGAAATGTTCACCCAAACTACTATGTGAACTGCCATGGTGCAGCCACTGAGGATGAAAGGCCATGTGGAGGGGAATTGAGGTGACCCAGCCAATAGCCAGTACCATTTGTAGATATATGAGTGAGGCTGTCTTATGTCTTTCAGCCCGTCCTGATGCAATTGTGTGAGTGAATCCAGACAACGTCAGCAGAGGAATCTTTCAACCAGCCCACAGAATCATGAGAAATAATAGTCATTGTTATTTTAAGCCATTACGTTTGGGAGCAATTTCTCATATAGCAATATTTAATTGAAACAAAAATAAAGGTGGCCAATACTTAGGTGACCTAAACTCAGCACATATCCAGTATGGCACTGCTAATGTAATTAGTGACTGAGAACTGGCAGTGCAGGAGGAATGGTGCCTTATTCTTGACAGGAGCCCCAAGGAACTTTGGAGAGAAAAGCAGAGTGTTGGTCTTAAAGATGTAGGAATAGTCTACCTTTGTCACCCCTTTGTTGGGCCTCTAACAGCTTTGTCTAGAGCCATCGTTCTCAACTTTGCAAATACATTGGAACCACTCTGAAAATATATGGATGAAATTGGAATAGTTTTCTGTATCCATCACTGGATCTTTTTGATTTGATACTTATTTTGTTTTCTATATTAGAAAAGAAAATAGCAATGTTAAAATACCAAGTTTGTTGGCTACATGGGATTAGCAGAAAACCAAAGTCACTTTTATCAAACTTTATATGGATATCGAACATATTCCTCGTTGTCTTTATTGTCAACCTTAGTGAACAACTGATAGTTGAAAATATTTGTCCAGTGCCGGGAGATTCACAGGAAACAATCATGTGGGAAGTCCGTTTGAAACTCTCTGTTCTCAGAATTCCTCCCCTGTCAATTTTTACTCCCCTGAGGAGCGATGGGTTTGTATTCTTTTGTCTACTTATCTACATTAAAACCGGCTGTCACTTAACTCAACTGAAATTTGCAGTCCTAGGGGGTAAACAACATGGTGCCTGTTAAATATCATGCTTACATGGCAAGACGCTAGAGAGTAAGGCACAGAATATAAGGTGTCTCTGGAAAGATTCTCTGTGCAAAATAGATGCTGATTGTCAACGAGTGGGGGAGAGGGCTGCTGCTCAGTGATATCAATACAGTAAACTATTCCCTGCCCATCCACCTATCCAGTCCTGTCCTGTGAGAGAAAGCTAGGGTTGCTGGCCACAGTGAGGCAATGAAAGATTCAAGGCATTCAGGGAAACAGGCAGCTTTCCTTCAAACAACCCAAATGTCTGAAAATCCATGCTTAGAGGAATGGAAATGCTGGTGCTGAAAGGGTCAAGTGGTGTTTCTAAACCCTGACAAATTACAGTTAAAGAGTTTCCGAGTTTCTGGTGCATGCTGGCAGTTGGTTTTCCTCCCTAAATGTGTGTTTGGTGGTTGAAGTTCAAGGAAGAATGGTTGAAACATAGTCCAAATAATCATTGTTTATATAATGGGAAAAGATGACCAGCTGAAACTCATCTATGAAGTGCAATTGGAAATCTGCAAAGAAAGGGAGAGAGAGGATTGTTACTGCTGAATATGGGGAGATTCAGGACAGGTTTTACATCCTGCCAAACATACCTCTTACGTTTTGTAAATCCAGCCCTCTGAGTTTGAGGGAAGGAAGCTGCAGCCTGAAATGTACGCTGTACGGGGCTCCTGTACTGATTTCCAATTCAGCCAGTCTTTGAAAAGTGTGTGTGTGTGGGGAATCTCAAGGGTCCTCACTGTAAGCAGAGGCTGGATGACGAAGTGTCCAACTCAGAAAGATCTTGAGGCCACAATTTTATCTAAACTGGGTGCTCAGAGCCATGGGTACAAGTCTGTAGTCTGGCTTTCAGATGAAAATCTAAGGGAAGGCTCAGCGCCTGTGGCTCAAGCGGCTAAGGCACCAGTCACATACACCTGAGCTGGCGTGTTCAAATCCAGCCCGGGCCCACCAAAACAACAATGACGGCTGTAACCAAAAAATAGCCAGGCTTTGTGGCGGGCACCTGTGTAGTCCCAGCTACTTGGGAGGCTGAGGCAAGAGAATTGCTTAAGCCCAGGAGTTAGAGGTTGCTCTGAGCTGCCATGCCACGGCACTCTATCCAGGGTGATAGCTTGAGGCTCTGTCTCACAAAAAACAAAACAAACAAAACCGGAGGGAATTGAATGGACTGTTTTAAGAAACTGGTTGGGTGGGCCACATGCAGGGGCTCATGCCTGTAATCCCAGCACTCTGGGAGGCTGACGTGGGTGGATTGCTTAAGCTCAGGAGTTCAAGACCAGCCTAACCAAGAGCAAGATCCCATCTTTAAAAAAATAGCTGGGTGGGTGGCGCCTGTGGCTCAACGGAGTAGGGCACCGTCCCCATATGCTGAAGGTGGCAGGTTGAAACCCAGCTCTAGCTAAAAACTGCAAAAAAAAAAAAAAAAAAAAAAAAAGCTGGGTGTTGTGGTGGGCACCTGTAGTCCTAGCTACTTGGGAGGCTGAGGCTAGAGAATCACTTGAGCCCAAGACTTTGAGGTTGCTGTGAGCTATGACGCCATGGCATTCAACCCCAGAGTGACTGAGTGAGACTCTGTCTCAAAACAAAAACAAAAACAAAAACAACTGGTTGCTGTATCATTTGATCGCCTTAGTCTCTAGTTACCCTCAAGGGGAGCTTTTGGTAAATTAGCTGTAGGAGACATGGAGAATTGCTTTATCAAAACATGTTCTTTGGGGTATTTCAGAAACTAAGACATTTTTGCCTACTTTCAGCAAGCAGTCTTTACTATGCATATGACAGTAACAGTCACACAAAGAAAGAATAAACCACTTTTGTTTTTCTTTGAGGCAGAGTCTCACTTTGTTGCCCTTGGTAGAGTGCCACGGAATCATCCTCAAACTCTTGGGCTCAAATGGTCCTCTTGCCTCAGCCTTCCAAGTAGCTGGGACTACAGGTGCCCACCACAGTGCCTGTCTATTTTTAGAGACGTGGCCTCACTCTTGGTCAGGCCGATCTGGAACTCCTGCGCTCAGGCAATCCACCCACCTCAGCCTCCCAGAGTGCTAGAATTACAGGCATGAGCTACCATGCTCTGCCTAATAAACCACATTTTTAAGTCCCAGGCTTTGGGATAAGACAGACCCAGGTTTGATTCCCAGTGGTACAACCTTCTAGGTAGCTATGTAATGTTGAGCAAGGGATATAATCTCTTAGAGCCTCAATTTCTTCATCTGTACAAGGGGACAATTAATAACACTTACCTGACAGCATTGAATAAATATAGTACTCCCTCAGTATACCAGGGGTTTGGTTCTAGGACCCCCCATTCTTTGCAGATACTAAAATCCATGGATGCTCAAGTACCTGATAGAAAATGGCATAGTATTTGCTTATAACCTACGCCAGCCTCTCATAGACTTCTGAATCATACCTAATGCAATGTAAATGCTCTGCCAACAGTTATGTAGCATTGTTTCTTTTTATTTGTATTATTTTTATTGTTGTATTTTTATTATTTATTTATTTGAATATTTTCAGTTTGCAGTCAGTTGAACTCACGGATGTAGAATCTGAGGGTGAGGAAGGCTGACTGTAATATAATGTATTTAAAGATATCAGTATAATGACCAGCACACATTGTCAATATTAAAGAAAAGTCGTTTGCGTTTCCTTTTAACATTAGAAGGCAGAGTTGTAGAGAACAATAATAACGTCTGTGTTGCTTTTTAAAAACAGTTTTAGTGAGGTACTATTAACATAGCATAAAATTCACCTACCTAAAGTCTGTAATTCAGGGGATTTTAGTATTTATAGCATTTAGCATTGACAGAGTTGTACAACCATCACTGCAATCTAATTTTAGAACATTTTATGACCCCCCCCCCCCAAGAAAGCCATACCTATTTAATGTTATTCCTCATTCCCTCGGCCTCGGACTCTAGCAAGCACTTATCTACTCTGGACTCGCCTATTTCTGGCGAGTCCCAAGTTCTTTTGAGACTGGTATTACAGCTTGTTCTCAATTGATTTTGACATAAACAGTAGCAAACGGAAGTCAAAGGCGTTCTCTGTTAGAGTATTTCATAGATCGACTGTAAAAGGATCTTCACAAGATTTGAAAAGGAAATGGTTAAATGACATATTCTTTTCAGCAGCCATTAAGAAAATAAATCACACAGTTTGATCACATTAATGCATGAAAGCCTTTCTTTTTTCATTTATTACTCTGGATCCGTCCTCAGCATTTGGCTCCATCATGAAGAAACTCCTTCCAGCCCTGAGAATGTCCTTGACTTCGGCCAAAGCCTGATGACGTCTGTTCCCATAGCAAAGCTCACGGCTGCACTGAGTGGGCTTCCCCGGGGGGTCTGAGCACCTAGTAGGAGGACAGGAAACCTGGGTGCAGCCGTCACTGTGCCACCAGCCTCAGGGGACATGAGAATCAAAGCGGCACGAGCCTGGCTGTGCTTTGCAAAGTGCTCACATCTCAGTTAGGACCTTGGTCAACTGTGACAGAAGCACAATCGTCTCACTCAGGGTTCTGAGGAAAATAGACAGCACTCAAGTGGGTTAACCAAAGAGAATTTAATAAAGAGATTGTTTTTAAAAGTGAGGGAAATCAGAACAACCCTTAAGCTATGCTTTGGGTCCCACCGTAGCTGTCCTTCTCGCCGAGGGTGAGTGGTACTTAGGTCAAGGGGCCAAAGACCATGCGTCAAACACCCATCCCTTACCTGTCCTGTCCACCCCTGTGCATCACTCCCCAGTTCCTGAAGGGGAAGGCCCAGCAGTGGCTCCCCCAGGCAGGGGTTGGACAAGGGATGCTATTTGTTGAGGATGTGCAGACTGAACCTCCATGGTGCAGGATGGAGCTGAGATGGGAAGAGCAGGTGAGGGGGCCAAGGGCCTCCTTTACGCTCTTGCTTTGGGCCTACTGATGTTAGGGGTGTGCTTGTGTGATGTAAAGGGAAACTCAAAGGAGATTACGTAGTACCCTAGGCTAGTGACACAAGCAGCAGTGTCAACTCTAGGGTGGTGGAAAGAGAGCAGCTTCCGAAACCTAGAAATTATAGGAGAGTGCCACCAACAGGTGCACCTGGACAGAGCCAACCCCAGGGAGCCCCCAGGGAGGGAGCCTGAGTTATTCGGACTCACTTTATTGTCCTCTGGCTCATTGAAATCTGGACAGGGTTTCCCCTCGGCCGATCCTAAGCAACGCGTGAGGGCAAAAGAATACATTAAAGCACTTCACAAAGGTCAACTCACAAAGCAAAAGGAAGGAGCGGACCTTAGATCTGGAGCATTAAACGAAAAGCATCAGGCTCTCCACCAAGAAAAGGGAATTCATTAAATGAATCCAGCAGCCAGGTTGTCATGAGGCCAAGAACAAAAATGCAATCTCAGCACTGAAAAGACCATCGGTAGCAACTCTGGACTTTTAGTTTCATACAGTCTCTGTCTTTCTCTCCCACCCTCCCCATGACTAAGTTTCTCTTCTTGACCAAACTCAGAATGCCCTGAACTCTCAAGCAGGTCCTGACTTTTAGGCTTCTGCGTTCATTTCCATGTTGTCCAATGTTAGTAAGAATCCTGCTAAGTCTGTTTAACCAGAATCTAGCACCGTCCATATCTGATCTGGTTCCTCAACCCCCGCCACCTCCTAGGTGAAGTGTGCTCACCCTGGCCTATCCTTCGCAAGAATTCTGTTAGGTCACTTTAGCCAGAATCTTTCCTCACCCCTGATGTTTCTTCTTAGTAATTTTCCACCCACCAACCCTCGCCCGGCTCCTTGGCTATAAATCCCCACTATTCTTTGTTGAATTCACAGTTGCACCCAATCTTTCTCCCTTCCTGCAAAACCCCATTGCAGTGGGTCCCACTCCTATGGAGATGGTCCTGAATTAAATGTGCCTCACCCTCTTTTAACAAGTGTCAGTTTTTTCCTTTAACGCTCTCCCCCTCCCCGGTCAGATTTTTCCAATTCTTACATCCTGTGGTAAAATGCATCCTCCTCTGAGCTCCTAAATTGACATATTGCAGTTCTAGTTTCCTTCAGGGACTAACATCTTTTGTTTGGTCACAACTCAAAATTCTCAGGAGAAGGGACCTGCTTGCCACCGTCTGTGTCAAGCGTCTCTGCCTAATGCAACCACCTGTGGTTAGGAACGTGTGGTCTCCTAGTCCAAATAGAGCTGCACGTGGATCCTGTGGTGCCTCAAAACTCACCATTCTGCCTTTATCACAGTTCACCAAAGAGAAAGAATAAAAGACCTATAATCATAAGCAAGGAGTTACAAGCCTACAACATATAATCAAATCACACCAATTAAAACAATAAGATATCACTTTCCACCAAACAGATTGGTAAAGAAGAAAAAATCTAACGGCGAGTGGTGTTGGGTAAGGAAGATCATACATGCCTCAAGGACCTTTCAGGAGAATGACCTGGCAACATTTTTCAAAATTTTAAATGCAAATATCATCACACTTAAAAATTCAGCTTCCAGAAATATACCTAGAGGAAACAATCAGCCAATATAAATATAATTTATATTATATTTATATAATATATAATTTATACAATATAAATATAATTAATATAATATATAATATAATATATAATTTATATAATATAAATATAACTTCTGTATATATTTTCTATTATATTTATATAATGTAAATATATATATATTATATATATACTTGGCTGATGTATATATACACACAAACACATATGTATATATTATATATGTGTGTGTGTGTGTGTATATCTATATCTATATCTATATCTATCTATATATATATGTATATATATATATATTTTAGTTTCCATGTGTATTTTGGAAACAATATTGGATGTTACTGAAAATCATGGCGTGGTTGTGAAATAATATGAAGAAGATGTTAAAAATGACTAAGTTAATCTATACTTAATGTAGAAAGATATCTATAACATGTCATTGAGAAAATCTAATTTAAAACTTTACTGACTAAATCCTCCTGATTTTCTTTCCTTTTTAAGTTTTTTTTATGGTGGTTATACATGTGATTTGCCATCTTAACCATTATTTTATTATATGGTTCAATGGAATTAATTATATTCATAACATTGTGCAACTATCACCACTACAAATTTTCAAAACTTTTTCATCACCTTAAACAGAAACTCTCTCCCAGCAAACCCAACCCATGATAACCTCTAGTTTGCTTTCTGTCTCTATGAATTTGCCTATTCTAGAGATTTACTGTATGTGAAATGAAGGGGCTCAGTCCTCTGCACCCTTGAAAGGTCAATCAGTCTCATTTGTGCCCTTGTGGTATGAGGCCCTGAGAAGGAACATTTCAAGTACTCGGGCTAGATGTGAGTTTTGGAGGATTTGCTCCCCTAGCTCACAGAAGCGGTATAGGCGAAAAGACTATAAGTAAACCTTTAAATGGTTCCATTTTGTAAAGGCAAGTTTAAAGTCTTTTGTGAGTTAGAAAGGAAAAAATCCTGGATAGCACTCCATATGTGGCCGAGAACCTAATCATGTAAAAGTGATTTAGGGCAAAGCTTCGTGGAGGCAGGTCTGCAAACCAATACCTGTATTCTCAGGATTTTCCAGGCTACTCCTTTAAGACGATTAACTGTCTCCAAATGGTCTGTTAAAGGATCAAGCATTTAAACTGCTTATTTCCCCAAAATCTTGTTTTGTGGTTTATCTCCATTGTTGTTTATATCCAAACAGGATATTCTTGGTTTAAAAAGGTGTGTACATGCTTTGCTGTAAATGAGGTATGTTTATGGAAGATTTTGTTACCTTTTGTGTTCTTTATTCTTGGATATTGTTATTTGATTATTTGGAGTATATAAGAATCTTGGTAAAGATGGGTAGTCACTGAATGCCTGAGTGAGCTTCAGCCATTCCCTTTCAAATCAATCATTCCATCTGCGGTGCTACCTCTGTGTCATCAATCAGGGGGCTAGGTGGCAGCTACAGTGAAACATGCATTATTTGCCCTTTTGTGCCTGGAATATTTCATTTAGAATGTTTTCAAGGTTTAACCATGTTGTAGCATATATCAGGGTTCTCCACATAGGCAGAACCAGTAAGAATAGATTAATAGAGATATATGAGAAGGCAAAAAAATACCTTCTCATATATCTCTATCTATATATTTGGAAGCTGAGGTCTGCCTGCCTCAGGTGCTCAATGGCAGCTGAAGAAAGTTCCACCTGAGCTCAGTCAAAACCTGAGGATATCCAGACAGCAAAAGAATTTCTCCCTCAGCCACTGCACCTTTGTTGCCACTGTTATGCAGTTCTGGACTCCCTATAGGGTGAGGTCTGATTCCTCTGGAAGGCCACAGAGTTGGGGAGATGACTCTCCAGAGTTAGACCCCAGCAGGATCACTCTACTAATGCTGAAGTTGGGTAGGAGTTGCCTGCTCTTAGGTTCATGCACCTTAGCAGGTTCTGAGCCTCCACCCACAGTGCAGGAATCCAAGGCTCTGTCTGCTGCTGAGGGGGGGGGCAGTTCAGTCACCTTTCCCTCTATGTCTTCCTATACAGTTACTGGATTCACAGGGACAGCACAGCTGTACTGCCACCATCTATGTAATGCCCAGTCCTAGCCAAGAAATGCAGACAATCTGGATTCTGGAGGAGTTGGACTTCTAGACTACCAGGCTGGGGATGGGGGTAGACTGAAGGATCAAGGTGGCAAGGAAAATATGTTCAAATTTCCTGGTAGGCAAGGGAATTCCTAGACTCTCAGCAGGGGCTCTCTTGAGAAGAAGTCCTAACTTCCAGCAATTCCCTTTGGACAAATATATAGATAGAGATATATGAGAAGGTATTTTTTTGTAGAGGAATTGGCTCACTCAATTAGGGAGGCTGAGAAGTCTGTAAGCTAGAAAAGCAGAGAAGCTGGTAGCATGATTAGCTGAAGTCTGAAGGCTTTAGACTTGCTGGTGCAAGTCTCAGAGTCCAAAGGTTGGAGTACCTGGTGTTCTGATGTCCAAAGGCAGGATAAGAAGGGTGTCCCAGCCTCACAGGAGAGAGAGTGAATTTATCCTTCCTTTTTGCCTTTTTGTTCTATCCAGGTTCTCAACTAATCGATTGTTAACTGTCTACATTGGGGATGAATCTTCTTTGCTTAGTCCACTGATTCACATACCAACTTCTTCTGGAAACACACTCACAGAAATAATAACACAATAACCAGAAATAGTGCTGCAACAGCTATCTGAGTATCTCTTAATACAGTCAAGTTGACCCCAAAATTAGCCATCACATATCATGTATCAAAACTTTTGGTGGCTGAATAATATTCCATTGTATGTATATGCCATATTTTGTTTATTTATTCATTTGTTGATGGTCACTTGGGTTGTTTCCACCCTTTAGCTATTGTGAGTAATGCTGCTGCAATGAACCTTGGTATACAAATTACCTATTTGAGTCACCATTTTCAATTCCTTTGGGTATATACTTAGTAGTAGAATTGCTAGATCATATGGCAATTCTATGTTTAACTTTTTCAGGAATTGCCAAATTGTTTTCCACAGGAGTTGTACTATTTTACATTCCTATCAGCAATGTATG
Source organism: Perodicticus potto (assembly GCA_963574655.1). Classification (NCBI taxonomy): domain Eukaryota; kingdom Metazoa; phylum Chordata; class Mammalia; order Primates; family Lorisidae; genus Perodicticus; species Perodicticus potto. Next base: position 2,708 of record CAUYRH010102758.1, on the reverse strand, counting down.
AGGGTTCCAATGTATCTACATCCTCACCTATACTTGTTATTTTCCACTGTTTTTTTATTTTTTATTACAGCCATCTTAGTAGATGTGAAGAGGTATTTCAGTGTGGTTTTGATTTGCAATTCCCTAATGACTAATAATGTTGAGCATTTTTTCATGTGCTTATTAGCCATATGTGTGTGTGTATCTTCTTTGGAGAAATGTCTATTCAAGTCCTTTGTCCATTTTGAAATTTTAATTGGATGGTTTGTCTTTTTTGTTGTTGGGTTGTAGTTCTTTATTTATTTGGATATTAAATTCTTATCTGATATATGATTATAATGTTTTCTCCCATAAGCAGTTTGCCTTTTACTTTCTTAAAAGTGTCCTTTTAATGCACGAGAGTCTTCAGTTTTGATGAAGTTCAATTTACCTATGTTTACTTTTGGTATCATATCTAAGAGGCCTTTGCCCAATCCAGGGTTGTAAATGTTTACACCTATGTTTTCTTTTGGTTTTGTCATTTTAACCTGTATGTTTGTCTTTGATTCATTCTAAAGTTAATTGTGTATGGTTGTGAAGTAAGGGTATTTTTTACCTTCTTAAATGGTTTTAAATGTTATATAAGTGCCTATATTGGTATACCCAATTTTACCTCTTGACATATAAAGCCTAAAATATTTACTATCTGTCCCTTTACAGAAAAATTTTGTTAATCCTGTGGCCAGGTGCTGTCCTAGCAAACAGAGTGCTTAATAAATGTTTAACAGATAAATTCATTCCACAAATATTTATGAACCTTTTACTGAATACAAGGCACTTACCAATGTGTTAAGGGAGACTAAGGGGTTCCAAAGATAAATGAGAACTCATTAAGGCCCTTATTGAACTTATTACTGCTAAGTAGGAATTAATTATACCTAGTTGAGAAGCTGGGATTAAAAATTCTTTTGCACAAAGGTCAGTCCTGAATGGGGACAAAAGCTGAAATGTGCATAATAAATTTGAAAAGATTCAAGCCATAATGTACATGTATGCACACACACACACACACATTTTCTTTTCTTTGTAAATTCTAAAGGAATTAACAGAGATGAGCCACTAAAGGCAAATTGGAATTGCTGTCATAAAAGGAAAAACATTTGCAACATAGGACAAATCTTTATTCACCCTTTTTTGTAAATAGGAGATAGTTTTGCATAGGCAGCAAAGACTGTGTACTATTGTCTCCCAGCAGATCCAAGAATTTAAATTAAAATGCTTCTGCAGCAGGAATCTGTCTTCCTCATGACAACCCTCTGGACGAGCCCCAGTTGTCCCTGTTTACAAGTGGGGAAGGAATACATGTTATATTTCTGTCTCTCTTAGTGGACAAAATTATAAACAACAAAAAAAAAAAAAAAAAAAGAAAAAAGAATCTACCTCCTTTCATACTTGGAACCCTGTATCAATGGTTCCCCCCAAATTTCTATTAAGAAATTCTTTGAATAGTGTATCATTTAGGGATTGAATTTAATTATCACGCGTCACAGAAAACTCAATTAAATGGTGATTATTCATGAGCTGCAGAGACAGGCGGTCCAGGGCTCTTTGGGGTTCCTTCCACGAAGCCATCCACAGCGTGTGGTGTGACCGCAGGGTCACGCCCAGCTCCTCCACCTCCATATTTATATCTATGTTCCAGGAAGAAAGCAGGAGAAGGGAAAATGCATGTGCCAGGTGAATCTGTGCTCTTTTCTAGACTCTTCCACTAGTGACCTTTATTTCCATCTTTTTAGCTAAAACTGTGTCACAGGACAACTTTTAACTTCAAAAGCAATTTAAAATGTAACTTTGAAGCTAGGTACAAACTGGGGACTTGTTAGTCAGAAAAAGAAGAAATGGATGCTGTGTCCTAAGAGTGTAGTGCCACAAGTAATCTATTGATTTGGAAAACCCAGCACCAGATACAACATCCTTGAGTTAGAATCTTAATTTGGTATTTACCCAACTTTAATATGCACATGAATCACCTGAGAATTTTGTTAAAATGCAAATTTTGATTTTGTAGAGCTAGGAAGGAACCTGCAATTTTGTATTTACAAGAATTTCTGCGGGCCATACTGAACAGCACTGGGTCTTCTAATCAATCAGAAAAGAAATCAGATGATTTCTTGTTTTCATTTGTTTTAATATGTGATTTAAAAATTTAATTGTATTCACCACAATTATATGATACAATAAGAACAACTCAAATGACCTATAGTATTCCTGCAAATATTTTTTAGCTAGAATCACATAAGGAAGAAACCATCAAATAGAAATCATGAGATCTTGTACAAGAGGCCTGCCTTTGTCAAGAAAAAAATCAATGGCATAGCAAACAGCAAAAGGCAGGAGGACTGTTCTAGATTAAAGAGATTAGGAAGATAACCAAATGCATTATATAAACCTTGATGATATCCTGAATTTTAAAAAATAAACAACTGTAAAAGCTATTTCAGAGACAATTGGGAAAATATGAAATAGGTTGTATATTAAATTACTAAATTATGGAATTTTACATTTCTTAGATGTAATCATCACATTGGGTTTTTGTAAGAGAATGTCCTTATTTTAGGCAGTGTTGGTGGAATTAGTTAGGGGAGAAGAACCAAGATATGTGCAACTTCCCAGCACTCTGGGAGGCCAAGGTGGGTGGATTGCTTTAGCTGAGGAGTTTGAGACCCCCGTCTCTACTAAAAATAGAAAAA
>CAUYRH010102756.1:0-44083 GCA_963574655.1 Perodicticus potto | reverse complement strand
ATCACCCTCGGTAGAGTGCCGTGGCATCACACAACTCACAGCAACCTCCAATTCCTGGGCTTAGGCGATTCTCTTGCCTCAGCCTCCCAAGTAGCTGGGACTACAGGCGCCCGCCACAACGCCCGGCTATTTTTCTGTTTTGCAGTTCGGCCGAGGCCAGGTTTGAACCCGCCACCTTCGGTATATGGGTCTGGCGCCCTACTCAATGAGCCACAGGTGCTACCCTGAGATGATTTCTTAAAGTGGAAACAGAAGGCCCAAAGAGGACATCCCTCTGGCCCAGGGTGACACAGCTGTCCTTCCTGAGTCTTAAATCCCTAGCCCCGTGCTTGAACTAGATTCCAGTCATGTCTGGCTAACTTTGGCAGGAAAGTAAGGATGCAAACTCACAGGACCAAGAGCCCTGCCCTGTGTCATCAACTTCAGTGCCCTATGATGGCGTCAACTACCTAATTCCTCTAGAGTTCCTGGGGCCAATATATAAGATGCCCCACAACTGAAGTTTAACTTTCCAGGTCACCTCTGCTGGGACTCACAAGTAAAAAGGCTGATTTTCCAGCAAGTGGACACCCAAGTGCTTCTAATCCCTCCCCTACCTCCCTCAAAGTCCTCGTTCTGCTGTCTGGAAGCCACTGTGGCTTCTGACCTCCAAGTCAATCCAACAACTCTTGGCTTAGCATCTGTGCTGCCATGGTGCTGGGTTCTAGGAGAGATAAGCTGAGGTCCTTGGAGGTCCCCACTCATCTTAGGGGTAGGGGAAACTGCAACTTGCTCCTGGACAGCTGTTGGACAGCATAGGGCATGAGAATAGCAGGAGGGAGGGATCAGTCTGAGAGTCCAGACTTTCATTTATTTATGGCACCAAATTCATTTTCCATCTGCCCACCTAGATGTAAATACTGAACATGTGGTCTTTTTTTTTGACACGGGTCTCACTCTGCTGCCAGGCTGAAGTTCAGTGGCCTCCGACTCCTGGACTCAAGCGATCCTCCCACCTCTGCCTCCTGAATAGATGAGCCCACAGGCATGTGCCAGCACACCGGGCTAATTTTTAAATGTTTTTATAGGGATGGAGTCTTGCTGTGTGGCCCAGAGTGGACTCAAACTCCTGGGCTCAAGCAATCCTGAAGCCTCAGCCTCCTGGAGTGCTGGGATTATAGGTTGGGGCCCCTGTGCCTGGGCTGGTGCTTTGTCTTGAAGGAGCAAAGAATCTTACCACAGAGACAAAAACACAGACAAATAAAAAATGCACCAACTGCATCAGGTGGGATTGGTAAGGACTAAGTTGGGCCCCGGAAGAGCCCCGGAACTCGTCCTGGGACAGGCACGGAGGCATTCTCAGATGCACAGGGGTGGTGACCTGCAGAGATTTGAGGTGACATGGACAAGATAAGCAGAAGTGTAAAGGTGCTGATGGCAAAAGGTATTCACTGTTATCAGCAGGTAAGGAGTAGATGGAGTTAGGACGGGAGGCCAGGTTTCATGGAAATGAAGTATGCCCTTAAAAGGAAACCTATGCCAAATCCAAGTGTACCTTGGATGGCATTCCAGTGCCCCTGCACAACCTGTTCAGCCTTCCCTGGCCATTCTGTCAGGAGGGAACTCAGGTGCTAGAGACTAAGCATTTGGCAACAGCAGGAGCCCTGAACACTAAGGCCACAGGGTAGGCAGCCTTATATTCACTGTGTCCAAAGACAGGGTGGAGAGAGGAGTGAAGACTAATTAGAGGGCAAACAGGCAGAGTTGAAGTGATAAGGGGTATCAGGAGGAGCTGAGTAAAGGGCATTATTCCTAGGAAATGAAAAGTGATACCAGCAAGGATCATGCCCACTCACTTTCCCTGGAGAATAAGAATCAATCAGATCTTCGACAAGAAGCAGCCAGAGCTGTTTTATTGCTTCCATCAAAATATGACCGGAGGACGGTTTAGAGCCATGATCACACTCAACCAGAGGAGGCTGCTCCTCTCTTAGGTCTCTGGACGGTCCAGGAAGAAGGTAAAGCTACCCGCAGAGTCACTGAGCCTGCAGGAGGAACAGAGGGAGGAAAGAAGGGGGGGGAGGAGAATAATGACATTGCACAAAGCAGCTCCAGTAGGGTTTGGATGAAAGGTCAGAGAAAAGAGAAAAGAGAAAAGCAAAGAAAGGGTAGGGACACAATGTTATTCAAACAGGACGAAGAAGGGGTAGAGAGGAGACGAGATCAAAGCTGGAGACCAGAGGGCAGGGCCTGAAGAGAATGACCAGTAAGTCAGAACAAGACGACTGAGCAGAAAGAGAAAGATCTGAGAACAATGGGCCCGGGAGCGAGAACAGAGGCCCCAGAGCCAGCTCCAGCTCAGCCAAGCGGTCATGCTGCAGTGCCCAGGATCTGGTTACACAAAGGGAAGTAAGAGCAAGTGCTAGTCACAGTGATAAATGCCCCGCTGTCTGGTTGGGCCGAGAAATGGGGCTCCACAGTTATCCAGACAGCCCCTTCATGAAGAGTTTCAACTTAATGAATTAGGCAGGTGGGCTTTCTTCACGGAACAGGATGGATATTCAGGGAGTTTTCACTCTATTGGGGGTGAGAGGTGGCCAGGCCACTGAGATGATCACAAGTGTTCATTGAGGCGATTCTGGACACTGGAGTGTCAAACAGCAGGGTTCACTCAAAGTAAAGCAACAGAGCCTAGTTTAGGTTATCTGTATTCCATGCTTTCTAAAAGTTGTTTTATTTGTTTTGTTTTTTGAGAGTCTCAAAGTTTCACAGTCTCACTTTGTCGCCCCTGGTAGGGTGCTGTAACATCATAGTTCACAGCAACCTCCGACTCTCAGGCTCAAGCAATTCTCTTGCCTCCTTCCCAAGTAGCTAGGACTACAGGCACCTGCCCCAATGCCCGGCTATTTTTCAGAGACAGGGTCTCTCTCTGGCACAAGCTGGTCTCGAACTCATGAGCTTAGGCGGTCCACCCACCTCAGCCTCCCAGAGTGCTAGGCATGAGCCACCACTCCCGACTGGTTTCTGAAAGTTATATCTGATGTGGGTTGAAAAGTAACATACCTCTTGAGAGATAGTAGGACATAGTGGTTACAGTGCAGGCTCTCTGCTTGGGCAGCCTGGGTTTATACCCTGCTCTGCTACCTACTGACAATGAGAACATTGGCCTCTGTTTCATGACCTGCAAAATGGGTGCAGTGCTACTAGCCACCTCATCGGCTAAGTACTTAATTAACGCTGCCTGCTCGGGAATCTGCACCTGCACTGGGCATCACTGCTCCCTCCCTGGACACCCGGAACATGGCCCTGCTATTTTACATTTGACAAAACAAATCAGATTTGAGTTCTGCCACTTGCTGGCATTTTGACCCTCTGCTCTCAGTTTCTGCCTATACCCCAGAGAGCCGTTACAAAGATTCAGGGAGTAAAGTAAGCAAAGAGAAAAAAAACTGGATCCCCGATGAACACTGTTGACAAAGCAGGATTCAGATAGATGGAAGCCCAAACTGTGACATATAAATGATGAAGTCATATGATCTAGAGGCGAGGAAGGGCTTCTCAAGACAACTTCAAAAGCAGTCATGAGGAACAAAAATGATTAATTTGATTCCCCAAAAATAAAGGACTTCTCTAAAACAGAGGACAAAGGACACAATGGTCAAAGATAAGAAACAGATGACAGATAGGGAGAATGTATTGCAATATCTAAAGCCGAAGAGAAACTAATATATAGAATATACAAGGAATACTTACGTATCAACTCAAAAGAAAGAAGAGGAGAAAAATGGGCTTTGCACATGAAGAAACGTTAAGAAGGCCAGTGGCTCATGTCTGTAATCTTAGCACTCTGGGAGGCCGAGGCAGGAGGATTGCCTGAGCTCAGGAGTTCAGAGACCAGCCTGAGCTAGAGTGAGACCCCACTTCTGAAATAGAGACCTTGCCTCTAAAAATAGCGTTGTGGCAGGCGCCTGTAGTCCTAGCTACTTGGGAGACTGAAGCAAGAGAATCACTTGAGCCCAGGACTCTAAAGCACTAGGAGATATGTTATAAGGTAACAACAAATTAAACCAATAATGAGATAGTGTTTGTCACCTATATGACAAAAATTATAAAGCCCAATAATGACAAGCAGGGGAGGGGTGTGGGCTGTGAGCCCCCTGCAGTACTGGTGGGCATACCTGGGCCATACAGCTGTTCTTTAGAGCAAGCTGCCTTGCTTAGCCTGACTGTCTATGTGTGCCATGCAACCAGTAGCCATCTCCTGGGAATGTAAGTACATACATGCTGAAGTCTCTCACAAAGGGCCTAAAAACGCATGTGTGAGAATGCTCAACTGAGCCTAGGATTCCTTGTGAAGGCAGGTGTGATGTTATAATAAAAAACACATTTTTACTATATAAGACAACAATATAATAAAATAATATAATCAAAACTACATTTTTATTATAACATAATAGAATAATGGGTGGACCACCTAAGCTCATGAGTTCGAGACCAGTTTGAGCTAGAGAGAGACCCTGTCTCTAAAAAATAGCTGAGCATTGTGGCCTCTGCCCCTAGATCCCCACATAGAGTGCCTAAAACCCTTGGAATTTCTTGGGTGATAGAAGTGTCTTTTGTCCTAATGAAGTGATTCTTGGTGAGTTGCCTGGTTACCAGAAGGACCAATGCCACAATTAGAAGCTTGGAACTTTCAGCTGCAACCCTTACCCCAAGCTCTGAGGAGGGGAGAGAGACTGAAAGTTGAGTTGATCACCAGTGATTTAATCAAGCATGCTTACACGATGAGGACACCATAAGAGCACAAAAGGACCGGGTTTGGAGAGCCCCGGGGCTGGCGAATGCAGACGGGCTGGAAGATGGCGCACCCATGGATGCTCTGTGCCCCTTCCCTTCCCTAGCCTCGGGTACCTCTTCACTTAGCTGTTTGTCTGTATCCTTTGTAATAGCCTTTATAATAAACCAGTAAATGTGTTTTCTTGAGTTCTGGGAGCCATTCTAGGAAATGATCGAACCCAGGGAGGGCGTTGTGGAAGCCCTTGATTTGTAGCTGGGTCAGATTAAAGAGGAGTGGTCAGGACTTGCAAGAAGATTCTAGGAGGGTCCAATCTTGTGGGACTGAGTCTTAATGTGTGGGGTCTGATGCTAATTCCAGGCAGCCAGTGTCAGGTTTGAATTGTATTATCAGACAGCCAGTTGGTGTCCGAGCACTGGTTTGTGGGGGGAAAACTGACACACTGTTGTGTGAGAATCAGAAGTGAGATGACTGTGAGAATATAGTGGAAGAAAGCACTTTGTTTTTCCTATTACATAGCAAAGAACTGGGGCCAATCTGGGGAGGGGCTCCTGCAGTGGGGGATGAACAGATAAACACGGCGGCTGCACAGCTCTGAGAAGGAGCAGCAGGTGCACACAGGTGGGTCGTACGGAGTGCTGGAAGAAACAAGTGCCTGCATCCTCATTTACATAAGCACATCTGACGTGGATAGGAATTTGAATACGTGTACCAAAAAATAAGCTGAAATTCCAGGAACACTGGCAAATGTGAAGACATACATTAAAAGCATCAGGATGGTTGTTTATAGGGAAGAAAATTGCGATAAAAGGAAATAGCTATTTAAAACAAGAGTGTATTTCTCAGATTCTGTCTCTAGTTTAGGGGGAAGAAAAAGAAAAAAAATTAAAAGAGTATAAACCAAGGATTTACAGAAACAGGCATGCAATAAGTGCTCACTAAGTGTCAACTATTACTAATTAATTAAAAAAATAATAGTTCAGGCCAGGTGCAATGGCTCATGCCTGTAACCCTAGCACTCTGGGAGGTTGAGGAGGGTGGATTGCATGAGCTCAGGAGTTTTTATTTATTTTTATTTACTTTTAATTTTTTGTAGAGACAGAGTCTCACTTTATCACCTTCAGTAGAGTACCGTGGGGGTCACACAGCTCACAGCAACCTCCAACTCCTGGACTTAGGCGATTCTCTTGCCTCAGCCTCCCAAGTTGCTGGGACTACAGGCACCTGCCACAATGCCTGGCTATTAGTCTCAGCCCGCCTGTAGTCTCAGCTACTTGGGAGGCTGAGGCAAGAGGAACTCTTGAACCTGAGAGTTTGAGGTTGCTGTGAGCTATTGACACCATTCAACCCAGAGCAGCAGAGTGAGACTCTGTCACAAAAAAAAAGTTAAAAGGCTCAGCGCCTGTGGCTCAACAGGCTAGGGCACCAGCCACGTACACCTGAGCTGGCGGGTTCGAATCCAGCCTAGGCCTGCCAAACACCAATGACGGCTGCACCCAAAAAATGGCCGGGCATTGTGGCAGGCGCCTGTAGTCCCAGCTACTTGGGAGGCAGAGGCAGGAGACTCGCTTGAGCCCAGGAATTGGAGGTTGCTGTGAGCTGTAATGCGACGGGACTCTATCCAGGGTGATGGCTTGAAGCTCTGTCTCAAAATAAAATAAAATAAAATAAAAGAATAAATAAATAAATAAATAAAAGTTAAAAGATAGCGAATGCTTTCCCCCAAGCATACAGCATGGTAAATTCCATGAAGAAGCAGAGTTCATACCTGTCTTGCCCTGGCCATTTTTCCAAGAGCCTAGAACAGCGCCTGGCAATCAATATGTACACATATTGAATGACTAAGCAAAAGCTAGTTAGTGAGAGAGCCACCTAGAAGAATGAATATTCACCTTATCCAACCAGTCTACGCAATTAGGAGAAACATCCTGTTTTCTTTCTTTCTTTTTTTTTGAGACAGGTCTCATTTTGTTCCCTCTGTAGAGTCTGTGGCATCATAGCTCACAGCAACCTCCAACTCTTGGGCTTAAGTGGTCCTCTTGCCTCAGCCTCCCAAGTAGCTGGGACTATAGGCGCCCACCACGATGCCCTGGTATTTTTTGGTTGTAGTTGTCATTGTTGTTTGGCAGGCCCAGGCTGGATTCGAAACCTCCAGCGCAGGTGTATGTGGCTGGCGCTCTAGTACCTCAGCTACAAGAGCGGAGACTGAAACATCCTGTTTTCTAATCTCTCTCTTTTTAAATTAATAGACCTTGGTTCTGTCCCCAAAGAATGAATCAAGGATAATTAGGGTTAACCACGTTTTGTATTTACTATGAAGTTCTCCAAGCCCTGAAATGTGGGTTTGCTATTCATACAACCAACCCCCATCCCAGGTGTGGGATAGTGAGAATTAGAATTCCAGGACCCTTGCTGTTAAGTCGGATGGTTTTGGTGCACTCTGGTGGGGGCGGAGCCAAAGAGTGTCTTGATCCGGGAAGCAACAGAAACCATTGAGCTCAGGGAAATGAGTCAGCGTCTTGCTGCACATGGATTTCAAAACAGAGGACAGTACAGACTTCATCACATGCGGAAGCACACATGACAGCTTTGTTATTGCATCAGAGAAGCTGAAGTCAGCAGAAACATTCTGTAGTCAGCGGACACCTCCGGGATGTGAGACGGCTCTATTTTGACCATGCCCTCTCAAAAGTTACAGGATGGCCCAAAGGGGAAAGCCCAGACATCGTGACTGGCAGAAAAGTCACTGCCAGTGGCCACTTTGGATCTGTTTTACATAACACTATGCCATGTTTGCAATGCAATAGCTTCAGGTCAAGGGCTCCCGACTGGACTGCGGGGAAACAACAGCAAACCTTCTGGTCCGTGGTCCCCTGTGAAATACTGACTTTTGCGGTGCCTGTGCTTCCTTAACTCCTTTTAGTCTGCCTCTGTTATAGTTCCCACTTTGTTCACCAAAAGCATGGCCTTCCTATTTGAGTCTATGGAGCAGTAGTGTCCAACTATGGTTAGTGTGTGTTAGATTACCTGGGGAGCTTTTAAAAATCCTAGTATTAGGCTCGGCGCCTGTGGCTCAACGGACTAAGGTGTCAGCCATGTACACCTGAGCTGGCAGGTTCGAATCCAGCCCGGGCCCACCAAACAATGACGGCTACAACCAAAAAATGGCCGGGCGTTGTGGCGGACGCCTGTAGTCCCAGCTACTCGGGAGGCGGAGGCAGGAGACTCGCTTGAGCCCAGGAATTGGAGGTTGCTGTGAGCTGTGATGCCACAGCACTCTATCCAGGGTGACAGCTTGAGGCTCTGTCTCAAAAAAAAAAAAAAAGTTGTTTTACAATATTCTGAATTGGGATTTGGGGCATGTATTGCTACAGACAGAGTCTTGGCATGGAGAGGTCACTGTTTTAGAGAGGAACAAATCCTGAACTTAAAGCCAGAGGACCCAGGGTAGGGGCCCCGCTCAACTACATCCCAGTATGACCTTAAACATCTCATTTCTCTGAGCTTCACTTTCCTCTTTCAGAAAAATGGCTGTGACATTGTCATTTCTCTATTTCTGCTATCCCCTTTCATCCTTCTCTTACAGTCTTTTAGTCTGAGCTGGCATTCAGCCTGTAATGGCATTTCTTTTCTCAATCTTTCTTTATGTTCCCAGATTGTTCACAGAAGCCAAGAATTTATAAGCTTTTATGCACATGTGTATGTTTGCAGGAATAATTATGACATATTTGGGAGACATATATAGGTGTACAGAATTTGGCTATTTACATGAGCTTTCTACTTATTATCCTTATCTGAAAATTTTTGAAGTCTTTATTGTCTCTTGTCTATCATCTCTTTGTTTCTTCCCTAAAAAATGGATTTATGAACCAGCCTTCCAGCTAAGCACTTAAGTAACCCGCAAAATGTTCACCAGCCTGTTTGCTCATATTCATACATGACCTTTCTTGCCACAACATTTTTACCTTTTTTACTGTTCTTGTTCCCTTGGCTTAACTCTGTAATCACCTTGGTTGTAAATATTAATGCTTACCTTTGAAGCTGAAATGTTGTAAAGTACAAAAAAATGAAAATACGAAGGCTAGGCCATCATGGAGATTGAGATTATAGGCTTTTCTACATCTATAACTAAGTGGATATTTAATCCAATCCTGAACAAAAATGGTCACACTTGAGATTTCCCCTACTGAATGTCTGGAAATGCACCATGTTAAAAATGATAACCACTGAACCCCTTTTCCCTTCCTTTGTAGTGAAAACATTGTTCAACCCAGCTCCTGCCATTGCTGACCTGGATCCTCAGTTCTACGCCCTCTCAGATGTGTTCTGCTGCAATGAAAGTGAGGTAAGGACGATTTGCTCTGGTCATCCTATGAGAACATGAAGGACTTGTACGCAAGTGGATAAAGCAAAGAGGCAGAACTAACCACATCAATCTGATGACATGTGAATTCTTAGGCAAAACAGATTTTTCATTTTACTGGGATGTGTTACTGAGTCACCCCCATAATCTGGCACTTATCAAACCTCAGTTATTTTAGTCTCTTCCCTGCCCTCACACTATTGGTCTTTTATTTTCTTTTCTAATTATTTCATATTCTGTAGACTAATTAATAGCAGAGTCACAAGTTTAGCAAATTAAAATACAGGATGCCCAGTTAAATGAATTTGAGATAGATAATGAATAATATACCTAACATACTTATACTATAAAATTATTTATTGTTCATCTCAAGCCCAAACTCAACTAAGCTTCCCATTTTTTAATTTGGCAATCCTAATTAGTATACAACCCCTGGAGCATTTGCTACTTCCTGTAGTGACAGTCCGATGACAGCATTGGTGGACAGATGTATGTTCTCCATTGATGCCATGGAAGAGACCTTGGTGGCCACTCCATTAAAGGCACATCTCAGTCCGTCTGAGTGTCTTAATACATACCTCTGCCCAAAATATCTATCAACATATTGATATTGTACCGCTCAAGCATTTGGGGGAAGAAAATGCCAATATTTCTCTCTTTTTATGAGCCAGACAACTTTAGACCAGAGCTCTCTCCCGTAATTATGACACAAGTGTACACATTGGTGAACATAACATGCAGAGAAACTAATTAATGGACTACAATAGGCCATTTTCCATTTGGTTCAAGGGATGAATGAAGATTTCTAGGATTTCTTGACCTGCTTTCTTGATAATTTCAACTCTTAGAACATAAAGGAAGCAAGAAAGAAGACTGCTACAAGGAAACTAATTTTGACCACAATAAGTTATGCAATATTTCTGAGCAACTACCATATTAGGAAAAAGGAATTGTGAGAAATAGTGACCATTTCACAATAATAAGGGGTTAGATTACCCTCAACTGCCACACAGGCTTCAATTTCCCTGTTAGTTACTTAAAGAGCACTGTATTCTTCAGATATTCATCACCGCTCAAATTAATCATTTCTTCTGTCTTCTCTATTAAATTGCAAGTTCCATGAGAAGAGAGACATCTTGTTCACTCTTCTATCCCCCGTGGCTATCTCTGTGTATATAGTTATCTATTGCTGCATAATAAATTACCCCCAAAATGTAGTGGCCTATAATAATAATAATTATTTATTGTTATGAGTGGTTTCTGTGCATCAGAAATTCAGACAGGGCACAACAAGGCTTGACTCTATTCTGCAATGCCTGGAGCCGCAGTTGAAAGACTCAAATTCTGAGGCTTAGAACCATCTGAAGTCTTCTTCACTGACAAGCTTTATAGTTGATGCTGGCTGTTGGCTTAGGGCATAATGGGTCTATTGGCTAGGATACTTACACATGGCATCTACTTGTAACCTAGGTTTCCTCACAACATGGTATCTGGGTTCCACGATCCAGCATCCCAACAGATGCCAGGTGGAAGCTATCTTAGGTTTTATGACTTAGCTTCAGAAGTCACACAGCATCACTTCTGCCCCTTTCTTTTGATTGAAGCAGGAAGGTCCACCGTGGTACCCCACCTCCCAATAGAAGATTGTCATTTTTAAAGTGTAAAATTAGTATGTACTATATGATGTAATACAGTTACCTTTGGAAAATAATACCAGCTAAAATGTACCTGTATATAGTTGGCACCTAATAAATGCTTATTAAATAAATGAATGCTTGAACAAGTGGATGAGCTCTAGTCTTTAAGGAAATCAGTCTCAAAAACTTAATGGAAGTGGAAGAAAGCACGGAAGATCCTCTGCTGCCAGCAAATCCACCTCTGCGACGCAGGCGAACCTGTTCGATTCTCCCAGATGTCAACCTCAGTTCCTCAAGGCCATATGTGGGCCTGGCAGGTGAGGAAGGAAGATGAGGAAGAGGACCCACTGGACCAGCTGATCTCCCACTCTGGCTGTGCTACCTCCCACTTTGCAGCACAGGAATGCATGGCCCAGCACCAAGACTGGTGGCAGTGCCAGGCACAGGTGCAGGCATTCAAAGATTGCATGAGTGAACAGCAGGCAAGGAGGCTGGGGCAGCTGCAGAGGAGGAAAGAGCAAGCAACAGCCCATCCCTGAGACCCAGGCCACCTGTCCCCATGTGCAAGGAGAGGGCCATATAGAAACCAGCTATACCAGGGGAAGAAGAAATCCTAAATGATGGACACATGAGCCAGGAGGTATAAAACGTGGGGATAATCTTTGGAACTGGGATTTTGAGAGCCATGGGTTCGGGTAAGATTGCCACAAAGAACTGTCAATGCCAGTACATTGCTTTTTCTGCTACATAACAATGCCTCTCCTATACTGCTTCCATTTTCTCTGTCAAAAACAAAGGAAATCAGTAGCCTGCAAACATGGAAAGCTACAACTATCAATAGTAATATAAAAAAAAAAATAGTAATATGAGGAAGGCCGTGTAGCCAAAGAGAGGCCTGGGAGAATTAGGTGTTGAAATTTACAGGTGCAATTTATACCCAAATCATTGGCAATGGCCCTGTCCTCCCCCTCCATAATGTTCCTTTCTTTTTGTAGAATTCTCTTTGTTCCCCCTAACTCTTCATTATGAAAATTATCATATGTACATGACAGTTGAAAAAGCAAACAGTGAACACCCTCCCTTCCCCCTAAATAGTTAACTTTTTGTTACATTTGCTTCTTTCCTTCCCTGTATGTATTTTTTTGTTTTTATTGAAAACTAAGTAAAAGCAAATACATTTTGTTTTTGTTAAGAGTAAACTACAGATGATACCTCACCCCTAAATACTTCAGGGTACATCTCCTAGGAGGAACCACAATACCATTGTCATCACACCTAAGAAGATTATCAGTAATTCCATAGTATCATCTGATATCCAAGCCATATTCAGATTTCCCAAGTTGCCCCAAGAACGTCTTTTATGGCAAGTTTTTGTTATCATTGTTGTTGCTGTGTTTTATTTCTTTTCCTGTGCCAATATCCATCAGGATTCCCATTGGTTTGGTTCTTAAAAGAACCAAAAAGAAAAGGGAGACATTTTCTAAAAAATAAATACAATTTGAAAGTGCATCCAGGTTACTTATTTTCATCGCTGTTTCTTTTCACTTTTGTGCTTCAGGCTGAGATTTTAACTGGCCACATGGTGGGCAGCGCTGCGGATGCTGGAGAGGCTGCATCAGTGCTCCTGGAAAGGGGCTGCCAGGTGGTAATCATCACCTTAGGAGCTGAAGGATGTGTGATGCTCTCACAGACAGAACCTGCCCCCAAGCACATTCCCACAGAGAAAGTCAAGGCGGTGGATACCACGGTAGGTTTTAAAATTTAAGAATCATTTTTAAGCCCTTGAAAATCATTATTTAGTAACCTAATTAGACACTGCACCTAAATATTTGGATAAAGGCCTATGTCACAGAGGTATCCAACCCTTTTTCTTTGCCATACATTGAAAGAATAAGAGTTGTCTTGGGCCATACATTAAATATACAAACACTAACCTAAGCTAAGGAGCGGGCTCGGCACCTGTAGCTCAAGCAGCTAGGGTGCCAGCCACATACACTGGGGCTGGCAGGTTCAAACCCAGCCCAGGGCTGCCAAACAACAATGACAACAACAACAACAACAAAAATAAAATAGACGGGCGTTGTGGCGGGCACCTGTAGTCCCAGCTACTTGGGAGGCTGAGGCAAGAGAATCGCTTAAGCCCACGAGTTTGAGGTTGCTGTGAGCTGTGATGCCACAGCACTCTACCGAGGGTGACATAATGAAACTCTATCTCAAAAAAAAAAAAAAAAAAGCTAACGAGAGAAAGAAAAGGTCTGTGCATGCTTTTCACAATATCCAACACCACAGATAAGCAAAACAGTCCTATAGGCTGTGGGGTGAACACTCCTGATCAGAAGTGATGTTAGGAGAGAACCAACTATCAAGCAAGATAATCCCTCTCTAACTCACTGTGGGATTTTACACAAAGAACTTAACTTCTTTGAGCCTCAGTTTCCTCATCCATAAAATCAGAATATTAGTAAAACTATACCTGTTTTACTTATGTTTATTCATTTATTCATTCTTTAAACAGGTATTTATTGACTGTGTGCCAGTCGTATGCTAGGTGCTAGGGAGATAGTAATGAACAAGACAAAGCCTCTGCCCTCGTGGGGCTTAGATTCTAGACAGTAAACAGGTAGTCACATCTTACAAGCTTCTCATGTGGAATGAATGGCAAGAAGCACTGGTTAGCAGAGTTCACTCTTTTAGCCAACAAATAGTAATAGCTAACATTTACTGCATGCTTGCTATGTCTCTTTCGCCAAACTCATGGAATCTTTACAACAGTTATATGAGGCAGGTACTATTATAATCCTCATGTTACTGAAGAAACTTGCTCAAGACCACATTGCCAGTAACAGAGTGGGGGGTTCAAAACAAGGTCTGTCCACAGACGTTTTTATGTAAGGTACTGTGTTAAGGACAAGTGTGTTAAGTAGATAAGTCATTGTACAGAGGAGAAAGGAAAGGAAACAGGTTAGAAAAAAGGTTCATCCTACCCTTAAAGCTAGAGAAATAAAAATTATTTATTTATTGTTACAGTAACAAATTCTAACAAGAGCTTGCCAGGTGCCACAGTTCACACCTGTAATTGTACCACTTTGGGAGGCCAAAGTAGAAGAATAACTTAAGACCCCCATCTCTGCAAAAAAATATAAAAATTAACCAGGTGTGGTGGCACACATCTGTGGACTGAGGCAGGAGGGTTGCCTGAGCCCAGGAGCGTGAGGTGGTAGTGAACTATGATGACACTACTTACTATACTTTAGCCTGGGCAACAGAGAGAGACCCTGTAGCAAAGAAAAAGAATTATAAACTTCAGGGATAAGAAGCCAGAGTTGAAGAAAAGAAGTTGAGGGTTTTATTTATAAGAAACTGATAAAAAAAATTATCGATAAAATATATTTTGATTTGCTTTAATGCTGAGCTATGACTTTAAGATGTGGGTTATTTAGGGGCGGCACCTGTGGCTCAGTAGGTAGGCTCATATACAGAGGGTGGCGGGTTCAAACCCAGCCTTGGCCAAAAACTGCAAAAATAAAAAAATAAAATAAAATAAAAAATAAAAAGATGTGGGTTATTTATTAGAAAAGACTGATCTGAAGTTACAATGAAGTTATGGATATAAATGTGCTTTGAAAAATATGTAAGTGCCAGAAATGCTTATATGATATGAAATTAATATCCTGGTTCAAAATGTGTTTTATTGAGTATTTGATAAATTGTGCTTGGTGGAGTTATTCTCTTCATATTTAGTCATTGCTGAAATCATTAGCCTTTTTTTCTGTTTTATCAAGATGGACAGAAACCTGAATTTGAGAGGTTTTTTGTTACTTCTGAGATCAACCCTCCATTAGACTAAAACTACTCTAAGTCTGAACTCAAGTGAGAAGACTTTATTTTTCTCTTGCTAAAAGTGAAGTGAGGGGTCCTCAAAGATGTCGGACCTTACAGGGATACACGGAAGTGGCTCAGCCTCCACGTTCCGAGTCTGTGGTCGTCACTGCCCCTTTCGGTTGTAAGCAGCAGAAGCACAACTCTAACAGGCTTATGCAGGAAGAGGGATGTATTTGGTGCACATCATTGGAAAACTGGAAGATCCAGCAGAATGCAAAGGCTGACGGGTCATTGAGACTTGCTTACTCACGCTGTCCCTGTCAGCTCTCCTTATAGTGGGCTAACAGCTCGGCCAGGTCCTCTCTAGCCCATGGTCCCTGGCAGTCCCCTGTCCCACACTGTGTCCCATGTCATGTCCCCATCCCTGGTGTCACATAAAAATCCAAGAACTCTTACCAGAGGATGAGGAAGTAGACGCTGCTCAGACAAAAACAGCCGGTGCCTGCCACAAAACAGTCATGTGGAAAGGCACTACTTGGGCATGGAATTAAATTAGGGAAAAACTAGCCTTGGAAATGTTCAAATTCAAATTAGTAGTAATGATCCTCAGGGTAATTTCACGTGAGGATTGGGTTTCATAGATCCTAGCTGATCACAATTTTGAGAATATTAAATACAGCAACGTATACTGAGAAAGTTTTCATGAATTGATGATACGATTTTGTGCCCTTTCATTTGTATTCATAGCACTCGCAGTTAGTTTTTAAGTTTCAGAAAATTAAATACGTTTGGAGGGTAATAGATCTGAAGTCCACATCCCCTTTGTGATTCTGTGGAAGCAATCTGACAGAGTGGAAGGATTCTGAGACTCAGGGGACCAGAGATCTAGTCCCTCTTCTCCTGAAAATTTGCTGTCATTTTGGCAAGTCGGGTCACTTCACAGGGCCTCTGACATCTCACCTGTAAAATGAACTCATTGCATTAATGCTGTGAACCAGCCAGGGTCTTGGTGGGGACCCCCCAGCCTTGGGCCACATGTGGCCTTCTGGATCTTTGAGTACAGCCTTTTGACTGAATCCAGATGTTCCTTTTTAAAAAGGAATTTGTTATGTGACGTTTAGTTTCAGTCCAGGGGCCACTCAGGAACCTAGAGGACCACAGGTTCCCCATCCCTAGAAGAAACAGTAGAATATCCAGCATGTTTGAATATATCTAGAGGTTTGTAATTTTCCTATAGAATTTGAAGAGGAATTATTGGTACATAGAAAACTAAGAAAACTTTTTAAATAAGGCAGATTTTTTTCCCTCTAGGTCATTAGAAATCTAAGGAGAACAAAGTATAGTATGATTAAGTAAATATAATCTTTGTACATCACAAAGCTGTAAATGCATAGTCATAACAATGAAAATGCCAATTTTTGATTAACCAACAATGAAGATTATAATCATATTGTAAAGATGGAAGGACAAAGTGAATGTGTATCTGTGTGCACATCAGGAGACAGAAGAAAACTTAATGTTCATTTTCTACAGTTGGAAGTTAAGAAATAATACCTAAAACTGATTTTTTAAAGAGAAGTTAACCATATTACCATAAACATAAGATAAATTCAAAGAAACCACTAAAAGAATTTAAAGTATTCACCTTGTGGAATTGGGAATAAAAGGGATTAGACATTTATACTTTAAACCTTATTTTTTTAAACTATGTCTATGGATGACTTAGATCTTAAAACAAAGAATATTAACATACCACTCAAATGGGCTATAATAAAAGAAAGAGATAATAAATGTTATCAAGGATGTAGAGAAATTAGAACTCATACATTGCTGGCAGGATTGTAAGATGGTGCAGCCACTTTGGAAAATAGTCTGGAAGTGCCTCAAAAAGTTAAATATAAAGTTACCATATGACCTAGCAATTCTACTTCTCAGTATATACCCAAGAGAAATCAAAAACATGTGTCCAGGCTTGGCGCCTATGGCTCAATGGACTAAGGCACAAGCCACGTACACCTGAGCTGGCGGGTTCGAATCCAGCCTGGGCCCGCCAAACAACAATGACGGTTGCAACCACAAAATGGCCGGGTATTGTGGTGGATGCCTGTAGTCTCAGCTACTTGGGAGGCAGAGGCAGGAGACTCGCTTGAGCCCAGAAATTGGAGGTTGCTGTGAGCTGTGATGCCATGGCACTCTGTCCAGGGTGACAGCTTGAGGCTCTGTCTCAAAAAAAAAAAAAAAAAAAGTGTCCATACAAAAACTTGTACTTGAATGTTCATAACAGCATCATTTCTAATAGTCAAAAATTAGAAAAAAAACAATGTTTTTCAGCAGATGAATGGATAAACAAACTGTGGTATATCCATACAATGGAATATTATTCAGCCATTAAAAGGAATATTGGCACAATGGTTCATCCCTGTAATCCTAGCACCCTGGGAGGCAAAGGCAAAAGGATAACTCGAGTTCAGGAGCTTGAGACCAGCCTAAGCAAGAACGAGACCCCCCAATCTCTATCAAAAAGAGAAAAGATAAATTAGCCAGATATGGCAATGCACACCTGTAGTCCCAGCTACTTGGGAGGCTGAGGAAGAAGGATTGCTTGAACCCAGGAGTTTGAGATTGCAGCAAGCTATGATGATACCACGTCACTCTACCTGGGGTGACAGAAGGAGACTCTATCTCAAAAAAAAAAAGGTAGTGATACGTGCTATGATGTGTATGAACCTCGAAAACATTGTGTGAGAAAAGCTAGACACAAAGGGTCACATAATGTGTGAATCTACTTTTATGATATATCCAGAATAAACAAATGCATAGACACAGAACAGTGGTGGCCAGGGGTAAGAAGCCCTATGAAAGAAGCCAGACATAGAAGACCACACACTTCTGATTCTGTTTATATGAAATATCCAGAATAGGGAAATATGTAGAGAGATGTAAACTGATGGTTGCTAGTGGTGGGGAGTGACTGATAATGGGAATGGGGTTTCTAATGAGGGTGATAAAAACACTCTGGAATTAGTGGTTATCATTGAACAACCTTGTGGATATACCAGTAACCACTGCAGTGGATACCTTTGTAGAGTAAATGTTATTTGTGAATTATATCTCAAACAACAAGAAAGCCCCATCAAGGCACTTCACTAAAGAACAGATATGCTTGTGATAAAGACTCTAACACTGAATTGCTGTGCTGAATATACTGAATGGGTTGTCTGGGCCCCTCTGGTAGAGCAAAGGTGACACTGACCGGAAACCAGGGTAGTTATTTTCTGGGCCTAGAATTTCCTTCATCTTTTCTATGCTGTCTTTGTCCTCTTATCCAACACTCTTATTATTAAAATTCTTGGCCGTTCAGCACACAACCATTCAACGTCTTCATAAGTCCAATAATGGGGAGATAATTCTCACAGTGAGGTGAGGAACTCCCAGGGAGGCATTTTCTTCTGAACAAATGGGCTCCTTCGCGTTTCTATATGGAGAGTATTTTTTTTTTTTTTTTGAGACAGAGCCTCAAGCTGTCACCCAGGACAGAGTGCTGTGGCATCACAGCTCACAGCAACCTCCAACTCCTGGGCTCAAGTGAGTCTCTTGCCTCCACCTCCCAAGTAGCTGGGGACTGCAGGCGCCCGCCACAACGCCCGGCCATTTTTTGGTTGCAGCCGTCATTGTTGTTTGGCAGGCCCGGGCTGGATTCGAACCCGCCAGCTCAGGTGTACGTGGCTGGCGCCTTAGCCCGTTGAGCCACAGGCGCCGAGCCTCTATATGGAGAGTATTACCTGCTCTCCGTCAGTTTGTGGCCTTCTCGCTTTTCTCCTCCTCCCAACCCCTTACTAAGAACTCAGGGATGACATGAATGGTGGAAACATCCTGAGTTAGTTGGCATGTTGTCCACTTGAGACAGACGGCCTACCTAGGAGAAGCCATTTCCTGTTCTACGTCAGCGCTCCTTCAGACTGCTATATTCAGCTTTGCCTCACTGTTAATAGTTGCATATATCACTTCTATTTTTACCTCTGTTTTCCCTGTTGTACTAGAGTGAGATGATGGCAGTGGCTGCAGATGTCCTCAGCTCAGTTTGGAAGGCATGACAGATGTGTCTCCATCCTCATTTCTGTATGTTATCTGAATCCTGCCTCGAAATGACAGGCATGCACACCGCCCCCACCTCCATTCCTTCAACCTGCAGGTTAAGGGCCTCTCTGCCTGCTTGCGTTCAGAATTGCACCGAGGAAGCACTCCATGATCAGACACAAGTTAGACATGGTGTATTTTAGGGTTATTGTGCTAGTGTGATATGATACATTGTAATAGTAGTTATCCCTGACTTACTAGCTTTATATTTTTGATATATAAGTTACTTTTTTCTTTATGTAAATGCTTAAGTCCTAGCATCTCTAATAACACTTATTTCAAGAATCCAGCCCCATAGGCTAAATCTTTCTTCACAAGAATCACTCACTGTATACTAATGCATCATAATTCAGGGTACATAAATATGCCAAGAATCAGCAAAAGCCAGGAACATGGGAAGTCATCTTTCCTATATTTTTGGTTTTGTTTTTTAATGGTAGTTTCACTCTGTTCCCCAGGCTAGAGTACAATAACTTCATCATAACTCACTGCAACCTCAAACTCCTAGGCTTGGGTGATGCTCCTGCCTCAGCACCCCCACCTCCCAAATAGTTGGGATTACACATATGCACCAACATGCCTGGCTGATTTTTTGTAGAGACAGAATGTTGCCCAGGCTGGTCTTGAACTCTGAGCCTCAAGGAATGCTCAGCCTCCCAAAGTGCTGGGATTACAGGCATGAGCCACCATGCATGGCCAATATCAATTTTTTATCTAATAAGTAACTGTTGTTTCCTCCCAATTTTGACCTTTCTCTGTTGATTCTGCCAGCCACTCTGCAACGCACCTTTGGAAATCATCTTTTAGAATTGCCTGAGCATCCTCATCATCACCTTTATCCTACTAATTACTTTATTGGTTTTCTTCTATTTATGAAATTAATATATGCTTAATGTTCAAGAGGAGAAAGAGAGCAGAGAACACAGAAGGGTATAGAGAACAAAGTCAAGTATCCAAGCTTGGCGCCTGTAGCTCAAGCAGCTAGGGCACCAGCCACATACACCAGAGCTAGCAGGTTCAAATCCAGCCCGGGCCTTCCAAACAACAATGACAACCACAACTAAAAAATAGCCAAATGTTGTGGCAGGTGCCTATAGTTGCAGCTACTTGGGAGGCTGAGGCAAGAAAATCGCTTAAGTCCAAGAGTTGGAGGTTCCTGTGAGCTGTGACACCATGGCACTCTACCCAGGGCAATAGCTTGAGATTCTGTCTCCAAAAAAAAAAAAAAAAAAAGTCAAGTGTTCAGAATCCTCCCACTCAGATGTAACTGTTAACCTTTTGGTGCAAATCCTTCCAGAATTTTTTCTGTGCACATTCATGTACTTTTGAATATCTACAGACAGCAAATTCTAACATTTGCAACATCAGAAGGTACTGTATGTAATTATGAGAAGCCTCTACAACTCAAAAAAAAATCAAATATTTCTCTAGAGTAATGTAAACAGGCAATTCACTGAAGAAGAAATACAAAAAGCAGAAAGAAATGAAACAATCCTTAGCATCCTTAGAAATCAGGAATACATGTTAAAATAACAATGATGTGCTCTTTATTGTCCATAAGGTTGGCAAAAATGAAAAATGATATCAAAGTCCAAATAGATTGCAAAACATATACTTTCGGGCAACGCCTGTGGCTCAAAGAATAGGGCGCTGACCCCATATACCGGAGGTGGTGGGTTCAAACCTGGCCCCGGCCAAAAACTGCAAAAAAAGAAAAAAAAAAAATATATATATATATATATATATACACTTTCATACAATTCTAGTGAGAAGGTAA
The DNA here is from genome assembly GCA_963574655.1 of Perodicticus potto. Lineage (NCBI taxonomy): Eukaryota > Metazoa > Chordata > Mammalia > Primates > Lorisidae > Perodicticus > Perodicticus potto. Next base: position 23,573 of record CAUYRH010102756.1, on the reverse strand, counting down.
ATGTGTACAATGTTTCCAGAGGGCAATTTGGCAGTTCCAATTTTTAAAATATACTTTCCCTCTCATCTAGAAAATCTCTTTCTAAGAACCTATCTTGGGGACAGCACCTGTGGCTCATTGAGTAGGACGCCGGTCCCATATACTGAAGGTGGCGGGTTCAAACCCAGCCTCAGCTGAACTGCAAAACAGAAAAATAGCCGGGCGTTGTGGCAGGCGCCTGTAGTCCCAGCTACTTGGGAGGCTGAAGCAAGAGAATCGCCTAAGCTCAGGAGTTAGAGGTTGCTGTGAGCTGTGTGACGCCATGGCACTCTACCAAGGGCAATAAAGTGAGACTCTGTCTCTACAAAAAAAAAAAAAAAAGAATCTATCTTGGTCAGGCACAGTGGTTCATGCCTGATTGGAAGGCCGAGGCAGGAAGATCACTTGAGGCTTGGAGTTCTAGGCTCCGGTGAGCTATGATCAGGCCACTACACTCCAGCCTGGGCAAGGTCTTACTGGACAAAGCAAGACCTTGGCTCAAAAATAAGTATAAAGAGTCTATTCTTCAGAAATGTTTATATATACAAATATTTGTACAAGAATATTTCTTTCAACTTTGTTTACAAAAACCAAAAATTGAAAAGACAGAGCTACAAAATTGTCACTAGGAGAAAGTTAAGTAATAATAATACAGGCCAGGCAAGGTGTCTCTCACCTATAATCCTAGCACTCTGTGAGGCCAAAGGATTGCTTGAGCTCAGGAGTTTAAGACCAGCCTCAGCAAGAGAGAGAACCCCGTCTCTACTAACAATAGAAACCTTAGCTGGGCTTTATGGCAGGTGCCTGTAGTCTCAGCTCCTGAGAGGAGGAGCTGGAGGATCACTTGAGCCAGGAGATTAAGGTCGCAGGGTGCTATGATGCTACTGTACTCTACCTGAGCCAACAGAGCAAGACTCTGTCTCAAAAACAAAAACAAACAAATAAAAATAACAATATAATAATAGTGTAAGGCCCACCTACTGTGCATGATGCAATGGTACATTTCAAAACTATTAAGAAATGAGTGTAATTGTGATGGATATGTTACTTAGTTCAATGTAAGCATTTCACATGGTATATCAAAGCAGTACACTGAACCCCATAAACTCATCAATGTACGAAGTTATGATTTGATAAGAAATAATAATGAAAAATAATAATAGTGTAGTACCATTTACTTAAAAGTAACTTTGTGGCTATCTATAAGTAAATGCATATTTTAAATCTAAAAAAAAAAAACTCACTAAACTGTTCTGATCATTACTGACAGGAAGCGGGGGAAGGTGCTCTAAAGGGGCACTTCTATATCCTGCCCCCATATTTTTCTGAATGGTTTGAGTTTTTCCAACAGCCTGTATTTTTCGTGTATTATTTTGCAATTTGAAGTACATGTGACTTTGGGGCATGGCCAAAAGCTGTTTGGAGCCACATCTAGCAAATAAGATAAGTGATATCATTTCTCCTATTCTACTGGGAGTCATCCTAACAAAAGAGCCAGTGATTGGTCACAGTTCATTCTTGGTCTCACCGAAAAAAAAAAATCTCAAGCATCCCAAAATCTGTAAATGGGCTGAGTAGCCCCTTGACTTAGGATAACTTGTGACTGGATAGACTCCTGATGCCAAAGAAATAGGTCTACATTAACTTCATGTTCAGTTCACTTGGGGATCTTTGAGTTTGACAAGTATTTTTTTTCAAATCTTTCTAAAATAGTTTCCCTCAAAAATATGTTATATTATACACTTCCCCTTGGAAATATCAGAATAAATGTCAAAGCTTCACTGTTTCTATTTGTCATTCAAATATATAGCAGATCTTCAGAGAAACTTTCCTCATGTTCAAGTTTTCTTTCTGAATGAATCTGCTTATATGTCTCAGTTTAACTCTTCAACCCTCATTATCACAATTAACTTTGAATTTGCCATACTGCTTGGTCTTTGGCTAACGGATTACCTAGGGGATTTGTAAAAAAGATAAAAGGGCCGGGCATGGTGACTCACACCTGTCATCTAGCACTCTGGGGGGCCGAGGTGAGAGGATCATTTGAGCTCAGGAGTTCAAGACCAGCCTGAGCAAAAGCAAAACCCTGTCTCTACTAAAAATAGAAAAATTAGCCAGGCGTTGTGGCAGATACCTGTAGTCCCAGCTACTCAGGAGGCTGAGGCAAGAGGATCTCTTGAGCCCAAGAGTTTGAGGTTGCTGTGAGCCATGACACCATGGCACTCTACCCAGGGCACAGAGTAAGACTCTATCTTAATTAAAAAAAAAAAAAAAGAACAAAGAAATAGGTAATGCCTCATGTTCAGGTATGTGTAAAAGGACCAGGGAACAGGTACGCCTTGTGTTTAGGGATGTAATAGCTTGCATACTTCATTGTTCATGTACCTCCTATTTGAGACAGTATGGGATGGAATGGCTCATGAGAGAAAGAAGAGTGGGTAGCACGGTGCTATGGACTGAATTATGTCCCTGCTAAAATTCCTATGATGAAGCCCTAACCCCCAATGTGACTGTATTTGGAGATCAGGCATTAAGAGGTAATTATGGTAAAATGAGGCCATGAGGGTAGGGCTCTGATCCAATAAGATTAGTGTCTGTATAGGAAGAAACACCAGAGAGTCTGCTTGCTCTCTGCATGCACACAATGAGATGGTAGCCTCCTACAAAGCAAGAAAAGTGCCCTCAGAACGAACCCTACATTGCCAGCACCTTGATCTTGGCCTCCAGAAGTGTGAGAAATAAATTTCTGTTGTTTAAGCCACTCAGTCTGTGGTGTTGTATTATGGAGACCCTAGCAGACTAACACACATAGGGAGCAAGAGGACACGCTTCAAAAGTGACCTAAAGTGAATGCTGGAAAATCAGCAGTTCTGCAAGGAGAAAACAATCAGAAGCAAACTAACAGAATCAGCCTAAATCACTTTTTGGCGAATTGCCTCAGGATTTCACATATGGCCCAGCTGTAATCATCAGTGCTAGTAGCTGAAATTCCTCAGGTGAGTCCTGAGTTCAAACCCTAATTTAGCTATTAACTAGCTGTGCCGATTTGGACAAATTATTTATTATGTTTGGGGCACAGGTATATATCCAAACATGATTTGTCTGGAGTAGATGATCTGTGAGGAACCTCTGGCCTCTGAAATCAGATTCTTGGGACCATGAGGATGCTTTGGGCTGGTAATAAAAGTTGGGCACTATGTATCGGGCATAGTGCTGGACCCTGTGTACATTACCTCATGTTCTCAGAACCACGCTGCAAAATGGGTTTTTGCCTGTTTGAGAGAGAAGGAAACTATGGCTCCCGAAGGTAACCTGCTCAGGGCAAGCAACTGGTAAGCTAACACCGCCAGGATGATTCTAGGTTGGCCAGTCGGTTGGTCTGTCCATCTATCTGTTTCCAATACCCAAACACTTTTTTCCTCAGCACCCTGCCTCTTGATTTGGTGTCTGCCTATAGCCTTCACTCTCTCCTATTTGACATTATGGCACTGACTTTCACTGTCACTTCTCATAATAAGGCTTCCATATTGCTCCTTTTCTCTAGACCTTCAGAAGCTGCCAAATGAGACTCAGTTAAATGAAATAACCTACATATAGTCTGAGAACAGAGGCTGGCACATGTACACACTCGCTGTTAGCTCTGCTTAGTACATCCCTATATATCTAATTGTTCACTGGACCACTTTATGAATCATTTGGGGGTACAAGGTAGCATGTGCCAAAGCTTACATCACCCACTATAAAGCAGAACAGATATTAACTTGCCTCTGGACATTTCTGAAGAACTCCCATGTCCCACTGTCATGCAACTCTAGCTGCTTCCTATAAGGGTAAGGACCTGGTCTACATGGACAATAGCGTGGCAGGATCATGTCCATTCCAGATAGCAAAGGTTCTGCCACAACCAATGTCCATTCATTCCTATCATTGAATGATCAAACCTGGAGAAGACATGGATTACTCTTAAAGACTAACCAAATCGTCTTTTCATTAAACTTCTTTAAATAGGAGAGCCTGAACTGCTACTCTAAAGGCTAGTGAAAGTATGAGTCCTTGTTGACATTCCCAAACTAGCTTTCTAGTTGAAGAGGAGAAAAACACTCCTTTGGCCTGCCTACCAACCTCCTATGTATCCTCAATGTCCAGCTCAAAGAGTTCTCTTTGGGCAACCCCGATGCTTCATACAATGTTTGGCATATAACAACAGGCCCTCGAAATAATGAAAGACTTCTGGTTCCTTCTGGGACAGTAACTAGATTGAATGTAGGAGTCACTCAGCTTCCCTGGACCTCAGTTTTCTCAGGGAACTAGAGGACCTACAGGATTCCTTACGTTCTTAAATTCTACATTTAAGATGCCTAGAGAAAGAATAAATGTTAGATACAAATACTCATTATAAATGATTTGGAAACAAAATAATTACCCGGTTTTCCATTTTAAAACATATTCTTAGATTGTTTTACTTACAGTCATACAGAAGTCAGGCCCAAAAATAATAACAAAAGTTACTGAGAGTGAATGACATCTCTGAAACTGGCATCATGGAATTTTTACAAAACCCAAATGAGGTTCTAAATGGCCCTCTTAACCTTAGGAATGATATCAGTAAAACTCTTTGTGTGAACTTGCCAGCTCCGTGTTGCAAAAACGATGAAGAAGTCCACTGACTGTAAAGAAAGGACAGAGGACAAGATAATTGCTGAAGAGCCTGATAGACAAGGCACAAGACATCTGTCATGCCCAGGGGGCCACATTAACTCTATTACATTACTTCCACAGCAACAGATCACCTCATTTATTAGCTAATCAGGCAGAATTCAATATTTTAAATTATCTTTCTTAATCCTGCATGTGATTAGTTGAAAACCCAGGGCTCTAAAAATCTAATTGTAACTGCTTACCAGAAAAGTCATCTTCACTTTGAGGAATTGAACCAGGGCCAAATGCACGGCTGTTTTTTCCATTTTCCCAAGGTACTACCCATAGCCAGGACTGGATGTGCACGTACGTGTGCTGGGACCTGGCATCTTAGGGGCTCCCTGAGGGGACCTGGGCCCCTGGCGCTGCTTCAGAACTCAAATATGGCCAAATATGACGAAAAGAAGAATATGGTAGTGGAGAAGAGGGGCATGGAGGTAGAGGCTGAGTAGAGAGAAGAAACAATTATTTCAGCCTTACTAAAATCCAAGAGAGAAGAATGTAAATCCAGATTTAGAATTTTCTGTGGGCCTGGACAGGAAATAATCCTTCTGCCTAGTAAGAAGCCATGGTATAAGGATGTGGGAGCCTGCTTACCCACCTATGATTAGAACTCCATTTCCTCTTAGCTTCTTACCCTTAAGTCCCACTCCTGCCCCCTCCTTAATATTTTAGACATTGGTGTGATAAGCTAGCAGGGAGCTAGTGGCCTGCTCCTTGTCCATTTTCCTAAGGTGCTGGAGTGCTACTCTTGGGAGAAGACCTCCTGGGACTGTACTGTAGTTCTTCTCAGTGGCTTTCATTAAGTAGCAATATTTCTTGGGTAGACCTGAAATTATGAGGTAAAAAAAAACCCTGGTGCCTATAGAGCCCAGAGTGTTGGAGCCATGGCCATTGCTGCTGATGGAGGTGGGCAAGGAAAAGGAAGAAGAGGTGTGTGGTTCACAGCTTGCTGAACATCTGTCTGCCCTTTGTATGAAAGAGTGTGCGTGTGTGCATGTTGTAGGTTAGTGGTGTGTATATTTTGTGTGTTTTCTATGTTGAGGGCATATATTCTTTGTGAAAAACTACTACTGGTATGAATGTCATGTGTATATGTGTACATGTGTCTGTGAACAGAGTGTGCTATGGTGGGACAGAGTTTAAAGGGGCAACTCTTTAAAGCAAGCCACGCCTGCTTTCCTCTGCCTACTTCTGGTCCTTTAAAAAAATACACAAGTGCTCTGTAGTATAGTACAACCCCTGAAAAAGGTATGTGATTTGGAGCTAGAAAGATTCCTTGGGTTAGGTGAAGTATACCTCTCCTGACAGTCTCTTAAAAACTCAAAGTTTTAAACCTTTTTCTTTCGTTGGTCAAAACAAACCAAAATAGGGAAAAGAAAGAGCATAATTATATCTGCTGGATGACTCCCCCATGATGGTCCTGTTCCCAATTAGGAAATCCTTTTTTTTTTTAACTCAGTCTTTCTATTGTTCAGCACAGAATATCAAGCAAAGTCTTCTCTTCACTTATAGTTCTAGCATGTAGGAATCTAATTGTTTAGACCAAGTTGTGAGTGACCATAATTTGCATCAAACACGTCCATTTACTACTTCCCTTGGTAGTCCCAAGGTGAATCAGGTTGCCTGTCTTTCCTTCCTTCCTTCTTTATTTCCTTGTTTTTTCCTTCCTTCCTTCCATCCTTAAAATTATGAAATAGTTCAATTACACTGAAAAGTATAGAAAATACGAATACACACTGACCCACCATGCAGCTTTAATTCTTAACATTTTCCTCTATTTGCTTCAGACAGTTTTTAAGAAACAAAATATTGCAAACACAACATAACTTCTTTGCTTAAGATGTTAAGTGTTACGAAGATTCAGCCTACATCAGAGCTCAGCTTTTAGGAACACATTTGAAGAGAGTGAGAGTATTACTTTGCCGTTCTGCAGTTTTACTATAATGAGTCCACATCCGAATTTATTTTTATTTATACTGCTCATGACTCTTTCTTCTTCCTGATTCTCAATATTTATTTTTCATCACTTCTGGAAAATTCTCACCCATTTTCTCTTTTGTTATTGCTTCTCCCCTATTTTCTCTGGGAACCTCTTTAGATATATGTCAGACCTTCTACTTCTATTCTTCATGTCTCTTAAAATTTAAACACTTCTTGCATTTCTATCTCCTGGTCTTTCTGTGCTATGTTCTGAAGTATTTTTTCAGGTACCTTACCCAGCCCATTAATCCTCTTAGCTTTATCTAATTTGCTTTTTTTAGTTTAGTAACCATATTTTTCATTTCTAAAAATTCTATTATATATTCGGTTCTATCTCAAACCTGCTCATTCATTTTTCACATTTTATTTTCTTATTTTTGAATTCCTTGTTTTATCTTTAATCATTTTAAACATGTATCTGTAATAATGTGAAATAGTGAGGGACTAATTCTAGTATTTCTAACTACTCTCTTTTGCGGTAGTTTTTTTTTTCCTGTTTTGTAATTTTGGGCTGTGAGCTTCTCTCCAGTAATCCTTTATCTCCTACACGGTCACCTTGAAGCTAAGCTGAAGGTGTTTCTTACCAGAGAACTTTTGCCTTTGTTTCTTCCAGCTGCTCCAGGAGTACCCCCCGCTAAGGAACACCTTTATTTTGATCTCTTAGCTTGTGAATGTCTGTGAATCTGAGATTACACAGATAGTATAAATTTAAAAAACTAAACTTTGTTATTTCTTTTTTTTGAGACAGACTCTCACTGTGTCAACCTGTGTAGAGCACTGTGCCGTCACAGCTCACAGCAACCTCTTGAGCTTAAGCCATTCTCTTGCCTCAGCCTGCCAAGTACTGGGACTACAGGCATCCTCCACAATGCCCAGCAATTTTTTTGTTTTTTCGTAAGCAGAGGTGGCAGCTTACGAAACGGCCAGGAAGCCAGAGGGAACATGGCGTGTTTGTGCTTCTTCAAGTAATTTTACTTAGAAAGAGCTTATATTATGAGAAAAAGTAAGAAATGGTGAGGTGGAGAGATGGTAGGAATGGGTTGTGAAGGGCTTCGTTTGCCACATCTGAGAATTTGCACTTTTATTGGAGAGCAACGGGAGCCACTAAAGATTTTAAACAGGGGATAGATTTGATCACATTTATACTTCATAAAAAGATTAATATAACTGACAAGACTGAAGGCCTGGAGAACAGTCCAGATTGTTGTATTGATCTGGGTGAGGGATAATGGCAGCCTGGAATAAGGAGGGTAATATGGGGGTGTTGGAAAGTGGGCTTGAGAATTAAGGTTTTCTTTTTCTTTTTAATAAAAGGAGTAAACCAAGTAAGATGGTTATTTTATTGTGGTCAAAATAAGTAGATCATTCTGTTAGTCTTAGTGGGTTTTAGTACTTTTTTCTCTTTCACAATATCATGGACCAGTCACGGTGGCTCACACCTGTACTCCTGGCACTGTGGGAGGCCAAGGCGGGAAGATCGCTTGAGCTCAGGAGATTGAGACCAACCTGAGCAAGAGCAAGACCCCATCTTTACTAAAAGAGAGTAACAAGAGAGGGAGACTATGTCTCAAAAAACAGTAAAAGGAAAAAGAATACTACTATGAGGGTACCAACATTTTGGTTACATGCTTTGCTTTTGTACCATTTAGGTCAAAGTTATAGGTATGCCCATCAGCCAGAGAGTGTGTATTGTACCCATTAGGTGTGAATTTACCTGTCCCCTCTTCTACCCCCCCACTTGATTTTTAATTAATGTTATTTCTATACGTGTGTATAAGTATTGATTGATTAGTTCCAATGTAATAATTAGTACATATGTTTGTTTTTCATTTTTGGGGGGGGAGGAATCATTGAGGGTACAAAGAACCAGGTTACACTAATTGCATTTGTCAGGCAAAGTCCCTCTTATAAATGTGTTCCTCCCCCAAGAGGCGTGCCAAACACCGTAACCTCCCAACCCCCTCCCTCCTTTTTCTTTTTTTTTTTTTTTTTTTTTGAGACATAGTCTCACTCTGTTGCCTCGGACTAGAGTTTCATAGCATTATAGCTCACAGCAACCTCAGTCTCTTGGGCTCAAGTGATCCTCCTGCCTCAGCCTCCTAAGTAGCTGGGACTACAGGCCCCCACCACAATGCCTGGCTATTTTTTTTCTTTTAGTTGAGACAGGGTCTCACCTTTGCTCAGGCTTGAACTCAGTGAGCTCAAGCAATGCACCTGTCTTGGCCTCCCAGAATGCTAGGATTATAGGCGTGAGCCACCACACCTGGCCAGTTTTTCCATTCTTGTGATACTTCATTAGAAGAATGGTCTCCAGTTCCATCCATGTTAATACGAGAGGTATTATTTCACCAATTTTTTAATGGCTAAGTAGTACTTCATGGTATAAATATGCTACATTTTGTTAACCCACTCATGTATTGATAGGCACTTGGGTTGTTTCCGCATCTTGGCAACTATGAATTGTGCTGCTATACGTATGAGAGTACAGGGGTCTTTTTCACAGAATGTCCTTTTTTCCTTTGGATAAATACTCAGTAGTGGGTTGAATGGTAGGTCTACTTTTAGTTCTTTGAAGTATCTCCATAATGCTTTCCATAGAGTTGTACTAGTTTGCAGTCTCACCTCACCAACAGGGTCTGAATGTTCCCTATCTCTCCACATCCACACCAGCATCTGTTGTTTTGGGACTTTTTATTAAAAGCCATTCTCACCAGAATTAAGTGATATCTCATTGTTGTTTTGATTTGCATTTCCCTGATGTAGAGATGTTGAGCATTTTTTCATATGTTTTTTGGCCATTGGTCTATCTCTTTTTGAAGTTTATGTTCATGTCTTTTGCTCACTTTTTAATGGGGTTGGTTTTTTTTTTTTTTTTTTTTTTGCAGTTTTTAGCTGGGGCCGGTTTTGAACCCACCACCTCTGGTATATGGGCCGGCGCCCTACTCCTTTGAGCCACAGGCACCGCCCCATGGGGTTGGGTTGTTTTTTTTTCTTGCAGATTTGCTTGAGTTCTTTGTAGATTCTATTTGCTTGAGTTCTTTGTAGATTCTGGTTAGCGGCCCTTTGTTGGATATATGGCATGCAAATATTTCCTCCCATTCTATAGGTTGTCTATTTGCTGTAACAGTTGTTTCCTTGGCTGTGCAGAAGCTTTGTAATTTGATCAAGTCCCATTTATTTATTTTTGTTGTTGCAGTGATTGCTTTTGGGATCTTCTTCATAAATTATTTTCCTGGGCCAGGGTCTCTAAGAGTTTTTCCAACTTTTTCTTCTAGAAATCTGACAGTTTCATGCCTTACATTTAGGTCTATTATCAGCATTTTTTTTTTTTGATGGCTGACTCATCTAAGGGCTAAAATCTATTCTCCTTAGACAGAGTTCATGCCAGCAGTGATTCTCTGCAGATAACGAGAAAGTCCCCTATATAATTTACCAAAAATAAAATAAAAATCTCAGGTGATTCCTATATGCCTTTCCATTGGGCACTTGCCTATTACCCTTGTTTTAGGGAATTTCTGGTCTATACAATGGATAAGCATTTGCAGCAAAAATATATCCTTCGTTTAAAGTAAATAACAGTCAAAGGAAACTCTTTTGCAGCATAACACTAGTTCAGATATCTAGCCCTACCACCTCTGCCTTAGACACTAGCTTCTTCCTGGTAGAAAAAAAGCCATCACATAACTATGCATCCTTCCCCAGCAAAGTGACAAATCAGCCAGTATATGATAAATTTGGGTTGTGCAGACAAAAATACCAGGTGCACCAGCCAAGGCATACACAGTGTGTTGGGAATCGTGCACACCAGCCTTCAGTACGGTTAGCATCACAGAACAATTGCTCAGTTCCTTCCTTCATTTTCACAGCATAGAGCTGGCTGAAGCCCCAAGAGTGAGGCGCAACTGTTAAGGAAGCAGAAACATTATAAATAACCCAAAGAACCTTTTATAACAGTAACTGCCTGCTGACTTTGTGGCCTAACAGCTCGAGTGACAAAGAATATAAATACAATATTATGCAATGACTAATTACTCAAAATTTTGTGCATCAGCAGAAGTGGAACCTGTGGTTGGTGCTAAGTTTATCAAATGCCTTTGCTGTTTAATAATCTGGTAGTTCTCTATTATTTAGCATGCATTTTTCATGGAGAACAATGATTTCATTTCAAGTACCTCTCACTGAAATAAAAAGGCAGCTGTTAGAAGATGAACATTTGGCAGAAAATGTTTTAGTGACTCTTTTGTAAGATACCAAATCATATTGGATTAACTGTTTTCTGTCTAGAATAGTGAAGTCATAAAGAGAAAAGATGGCTGACCACAAAAGGCAAGGCCAATCTTTAGAGCCCAGTGAATCACTAACAGGCGTTTTAGTTTTAAGTGCCATTTATTCACCAATATATATGCATACAAAGCTTTCATTAATATTGCCTGAAGAATAGGCCCTTTTAAATTTCATTTTTAGCTTGCACTTAGGATTTCACTTCTCTTTCATTGATGTGGAATTCTTTAAATTATAGAATAAATTACTCCACCACAGACAGTTTGGCCAGATTGGAATTTTTAGCCAGTTTTCAGGCTCCACAGGCCACTCTGATCTGCAGGTCCGGAGACAGCAGAGTAGGAGAGGCCACGGCTGGGAGCAGCCCCTGAGCCGGAAGAGAGGCTGGAGCAGCCCTCTGGTCTCCTGGCCTGTGGCCCACTTCTAGGTGGACGATGGACGTACATGTTCTTTAGGCTGGTTGACCACCTGGGGTGTACCAGTAGGTAAGTAACATCATGACATGGCTCCTAGGCACAGCCAGTTTTAGCCCAAGAACATGACTGAACTGCTTTAATGTGACCATATTGACTCAGGGACGATGTTTATATTAAGTTACTGTAAGTAACATATAAAATTCTCTTCTTTTGGCTCAGTGCCTGTAGCTCAGTTGTTAGGGCACCAGCCACATACACTGGGGCTGGCAGATTCGAACCCAGCCCAGGCCTGCCAAACAACAATGACAACTACAACAAAAAAATAGCCGGGCATTGTGGCAGGCACCTGTAGTCCCAGCTATGTGGGAGGCTGAGGTAAGAGATCGCTTGAGCCCAAGAGTTTGAGGTTGCTGTGACCTGTGATGCTATGGCATTCTACCAAGGGTGACACAGTGAGACTCTGTCTCAAAAAAAGACAAGCAAACAAATTCTTCTTTTTTAAACTATCGAGCAATGTGCAAAACAAACAACTTCACCTTATCCCCAATTCCCATAACCTGTGGTGGGTAAAGATTAAAATCTTAAGAAAGGTTTTCAGTGATGGCTAATGATTGCTTATGGAATGAGGCTCAGGTCTGGGCTGAGGGTGGAACGAAGTGCAGAAAAGGTAGAGATTGGAATGTTTGTTCTATACATTTGGTAATATAAGACAGCATGTCTATATTTTTTACATGGTCATTTTGATGCAGATGTTATCCCAGAACAGCCTCCTCAAAACGCCCCACTTCAATCCTGGTGTAACTGGCCAGCCCTGAATCCGTCACAAACTGAGGAAGCTGAGCCAGCAAATGACCTCTGTCAATATGAACCACTGGCTGACTTGGACCAGGAGCCATTTGTCACCAGTAGTGGGACCAGATCTGTCCTTAGTGCCAATCCGTGAGGCAGCCTAAGTGCCACAACCAAGTCCATTCATGTGTGAAGGTTGAAATGGCCAAAACACACTGCATCAGGCTGGGAGAAATCGTTTGTCTGTAACTGAGTTTTAGGTGGAACCCAAGGGATGCCACTATTATGATCATCTGTACACTTACAAATGGTTACTAAATACTTGTAGGGTACCAAGAAATAAAGAATCTGGCAGGTCTGGGATAAGGTTTTTCTTGTTCTATAGTAGTTGAAGTTTAATCAATATATGTATTAAAAAGTGAAAGACCAGTGTCATTTTTAATACCAGTCAATTGCTGCCCTGAACATATCTCAGCCCCACCTTACTTTGATTTTACACTCAACCTCCCATTGATCCTTCTGTGTTCTCATCTGTCTAAATGAAAGAAAGCTTTAGCCTCTTAAACCTCATTCCAGAAGACATACATAATTCACGAGAAATACTGATGTCAAAGAAGAGAAGGCACACCAATTTGTGTCAGCATCTGCTGTAAATTAAAGAGGAGTACAAGGAGAGTTTAATGTAATGTAGAATTGAAATTAAAATAGAACCAATATTTAGGCAGTCCTCCGCCTCTTTTTTCCCTGCTGTGACATGAAAGATTGACTTTCCCCCAGCTTGAGTACCTAGTTCATTTATTTCTTTTCTACTAGGATCTCCCCCGCCAAAAAACAATGTTGCATGTTTTTCTCTGGCATCCAAAGGTATATCTTTTCACTTTTTCCATTCCATTCGCAACAGAAAAATGAGGGTAGGAAGAGTCAGTTTCCCCCTCATTTTCTGCATCATGTTTGCAGCATAGAAAAGACCTCTACCACACCAGTGTGACTAGTGCAGCTGTTGTAAATAACTCTTAATTCTTCCTCAAACCATACTGATCCTCTCTAATGTGGGTGTCACCTCCATGGGGTTGTGTTTTTTTAACTGGAAAATAAAAGGTTGATAATGAACATCTCACAAGGCAGTGTGAGAGGTGTTCTATATACTCAGAATTCTTTAGCACACATTGGGAAACTTCACATTTAGTCCAAACTGCTGTTGTTCAGAACCTTTTTGGAACTCTTTATTTGAATTTCCACCAGAGCCAGTGTTGTTCTTTACAATTGCGCGTGGCTTTTGGCCAATGGTGGAGTTCCCTAGTTTGATCCCTCACTTTAATTACTAGTCTTGGTTTTACATGATTCCCTCTTCCAGAAATAAATTCCTCAGCATAGTGGTTCCCAACGTGTAGCCTATAGCAGCATTGGGCATCACCTGGGAACTGACAGGAAATGCAAATCCTGGGCCCCCACCCCAGGTTTAATAGATTAGACATTTTAGGGGTGGAGCCCAGCAATCCGTATTGTAGCAGGCCCTGCAAGCAATTCTCAAGTTTGAGAACCATGGGCTTAGATGAAATTGTGCTTCCATTGAGGATATTTAGAGATGTGCTACAGATCTTGAAGGCATTCTGAAAGAGAAGTTTCAATATTGTTGAACACAGTTGGAATATCTGTATGACTTCCCCAGAGGACTACTTTAAGGGGCGCTGGGCTTCAACCGAGGTGTTTCAGTTCTGCCACCTACCCATTTGAACTTGATTAAGTTCTTTCACTTGGCTTCCCATCTGGAAAGTGAAAGACCCACTCTATCTACCTAACAGGATCACACTGCAATTCAGACTGAATCACATCTGCACACATGCTCTGTAAACCTGAAAGTGCTATGAAAAAGTGAAGGTCAAGTCACTCTGCAGGCAGCATTCTGGTAGTCCAAGAACTATGTCAGGGAAATGTGTGGGAAAAGGCCTGTATTTATCATTTCCTTGGCCAGAGGTCACACAGCTAGTAAGTGGTGAAATCAGGACTTAAACCCATGTCTGTCTGACTCCACTATTTACTGCACTGTCCCAGTTGAAAAAAATACTTTATCCAGTTGTGTGAATAGAAATAAAAATGACAAAAGGGGCTTCACTGTGGGCGAAGAGCTAACAGAAAGGGGTGGGGCCAGGATGTAAAACAAGTTGTTTGTTCTTTCTGTGCTGCTTGTCCAAGGTTCATGACACCCACATTTCCTGCCCATCAGCAATTAATCCTTGGAGGACAAAGAATGGCTTTTACATTCCTGGGCCTGGTCAGGACTCAGTCTCCTGCAAACAGGAACAAGGCTGAGCTCCACCGTTAGAACTTGGAAGCAGAACAGAGCAGGACCCCCAGGTTAACCTAAGGGTGAGCCATCTCAGCAATTGGCACAGCCTTCTTTGAACCTCACTCTCCTGAAGAAATTCTGACCTGAACCTAGTGCAGCCAGCAAGGCCGACTGTCCAGGTGGAATCTGGCAGCCCCAGCACAATTGGAGTTAGCAGGAATCCTGGTTGTTTACATTTATTCTCTCCCTTTTTTGAACCCCTTGCAATATTCTTTTTTAAGAAGAAATAATCATTGACGTATGATTTAGTCATGTTTCATCCCATTTGCTTTCCCCAGCTTCTAAAACCACAAGCATGGCTGAGGAATTCATATCCACAGTGTAGGCTCTGAAGAGCTTTGTGTAGGGAGAGGTTTTGAAAAGAAAAGACAGTGGAATCTGCTTGTCAGACGGAATGCGTTAAGACATTGAGGAGGAATGCAAGGGCTTTAACTCTCAGGGTCCCTCAGCAGTTGGTAATGAGTCAGCCAGTGTGGGTACAGATTCCTAACGAATGAAGCCTCAGTGATGATATCATTCTTACAAGATCGTCTGGAGTCTGTTGTGGCCGCCTAAGAAGCTCTTACTTTGGGAGTTTTCATCACATGGGATTGTTTCCCAACTACACTTAATACTCATCATTCCTTCCAACTCATCCATTTCTTTGTCAGCTAGAATTTAGCAAACTAAAATTGTCACAAGTCTATTTTATTGTCATCCCTCCCACAGGGCATTCTTGGGACAGCCTGTGCTCCTCGCCTGATCACTCAGTACCCCTCCTGAGGTGGCACTGCCCTAAGTCCCAAGATAGGAGGCGATGAAGACTGTCCTCCTGCCCTCACAGGAGAGGCAGAGAGGACCTAGCAGGGAACCTAACCCAAGCACAGTGCTCTAGACAGAGTGCCAGGCAATAAATATGGGATGACTAAGTTAATTCCTGAGTTGAGTCTTAGAATATGAGGAGTTAGTCTAGGGAAGAGTCCAAGCCAAGAAGTTGTCATGTATGAAGACCCATAAGTGAATAGGAAGTAAGTTCCTTAAGTAACAGGAGAAAGTGAGAGATGAAACTGGGAAAGTAGTTTTGGAAGCCTCATGTGCCTTTTTAAGGAGCTAAAATTTTATCCTAAGGAAGATAAGAAATATTCCAAGGGCTCTAGGCATGGAAGTCAGGTGGCCAGGTTTGCAGCAGTAAAGAGAACAGCCACCTGGAAGGGTCCAGATCAGAGGCAGGTAGACTATTCAAGCAGTTGATACAGTTCCCTAGAGGTAGTGGGAGAAAGGGTAGAGATAAGAGGGCAAATTTGAGAAGTATTAAGGATTTAAACTTGGCGATGGATGATCACTTAATTATACAGGTGGGTGATAACCAGGAGACACCCAGGTGTTCAATGTGGAGGTGCCACAAATTGAAAAGATAAGAGGCCCATGTTCAGGCAGAGCGATGAGTTCAGTTTGGTTATGTTGAGTTAGATTTGCTTGCTCAACCAGCCTCCCGGGTCCAAAGATAGAGGAGAGATATTGATTCAGGACTCATATTCATAGCACCTGAAACTATATCAGTATTTGAGACACTCAGGAAATCATGGGGAATGAGAAGGACAGTGGGCCCAGGACAGAACACAAGGAAAGACAAACATCAATGGTGTGAGAGAAACAAGAGGGACCCATGACAGAGAAGGAAGACTCAGATACAAGGGACCAAGCGAAGTCCCTTCCTGCTCTGTGCTTCTCTCCCTCCTAAACTTCCTGCCTAAGCCCCTTGGCTGCTCTGTTCCTCCTAAGCAAGCTCTTGTGCATCCTTTACTCCCCATACGGCCGTCATGGGTGAAAGCTGCTCTTGACCCTAAAGCCCAATTACTGTGGCTTCTAGCCATCTCCCCTCCACCCCCCTGTAAAGTTGCCGGCTATTCAATTATAGCACCCCAACCTTCTTTCCTGATCCTTGTCTGTTTATCTAAGACTTTGGCTTCTATATCACAATTTTTCCCTCTACCTCAATGCTGCCATCACGTAGATGACTGAAGTACCATCCAAGTTCCCAGATGTTTTCAACTCTGGTCCCTCTTCACCTCCACACCACTCCTCTCTGCTCCCATGACAACTTTGACGACACTGTTGGGACCTGGAGCCACTTCCGTTCTGTGGTAACAAACCTCCCTCTTTTTCCTGACCACAACCAGCTCTGTCACCCCCCCTCCTACACCATTGTCACTTGGCTTGGATTCCCTGCATTTTCTCCTGGCCTGTTGACCCCTCCTGACCTCTGTTCCTTATCTAGGTTAGACTCTGGCTGTTCATCTGAAGTTTTCTTTCCTTCTTTCCTGAAAAACCTTGATTCCTTTGTACCCTTATTCCTCCTCCACACCACCCCCCCAGGACAACTCTACTTCCCCTTCTCTTTGTTCCTATCTCAAGCACATAGAGGAACATCACTGGAGACGTACGTGGTCTTTGCTCTCACCTCCCTGTCATTCCTCATCACTACAGCATACATATAAGTTCTTTCCATGGGGAAATGAGAAAATGTGAGCAGCAGCCAAAAGCCTAGTCTCTTTCCATCAAAAGAGCTTCTCCACCTGCTCTGCTGCTGGACTCCCACACAGAGGACCTGGGTGCAAGTTCTGACTGCCATTTACCACCTTTCCTGTACATTGAGCAAGTTATTTAACTTCCTTCACCTCCAATTCTCTCACCTTAAATTAGGGATCACCCAGGGTTGCTGCTGGCCTCTGTGGCACTTTGTGCATATTAGAAGAAGCAGCCCCTCTGGATAGGCACTCAGCCTGGTGAGCTGAGCGTGGCTGAAAGGCCTACACTAGCCCCCAGCTGGGTGCTTCTGTGCAGTGCCACTTGGCCTAACTGTACATCACAGGGTTCTCGAGAAAAACAAAGCTGTCACAAAGCACCCAGAAGACAGCCTGACTCTGAGCAGAACCCCAGGAAAAAGAGCTAATAATGCAGGGCAGCGCCTGTGGCTCAGTGGGTAGGGTGCCAGCTCCATATACCGAGGGTGGCCAGTTCAAACCCAGCCCCGGCCAAACTGCAACAAAAAAATAGCCGGGCGTTGTGGTGGGCACCTACCGTCCCAGCTTCATGGGAGGCTGAGGCAAGAGAATCGGCTAAGCCCAGGAGTTGGAAGTTGCTGTGAGCTATGTGACGCCACTGCACTCTACCGAGGGCGATAAAGTGAGACCCTGTCTCTACAAAAAAAAAAAAAAAAAAAAAAAAAAAGCTGATGCATACAACTTGGACTCAGATTAAGATGTAGCTGTGCTCTGCTGGACAGCACATTCCACCATTGTCACACATTTACTGCCAGCTCCACAGGGTTTTTCAGTGTGTTCCTGTCTCTCATCTGAGAGCAGAGCCCAGAAACTGGGACATGGGCTGAGTGAGTTCAGTGAGGAAGCAGACCCACAGTCACAGACAAGGGCCCAGGCAAGCAAGGGGCAATGTCAGGAAGGGAGAGTGGGACAGCTGGACAGAGGGGAAAGGATGTGAGAAACCAACCACCCTGTGGCAACACTGCCTCAGGTCCTAGCAGCAGCAGCTGCCCACCTCAACCCATGCCCCAGCTCTGGGGTGCTGTCCTTAGGGGTTCCCCTCCTTGGGGTCCTGAGTGCCATTCCCACCCCTACCCCACGAGAAGGCTCAGGGGTTCTATTGGGCATGTGTTGCTGGCCTTTCACTTCACTGGTACTCCACCAGCCTCCACGGTACCACAGCCCAGAACTTCTCAGAACTCAGGAGGGCAAAGGCCCTCAAGAAGGCAGGGATAGCTCTCATATTAATCTGAATAAAATAAAAATAAAGTTTTTTAAAAAAGAAGGCAGGGATTTCAGAATGCTACATCCATTCTGCAAGAGCTGCTCTTCCTTAAGAGGAAATCATCGTGAGAAAGGCAATGAACAGTGGCCACATGGGTATTTTATTGAGGGAAGATGAATTATGCCATCACCCCTTTTGGCACAAAAATAATTTTCAGTAAAAGGTTAAAGCCATCATGTTGTATCAATGAGAACTATTCCATTATTCCAAGAATGATTGATTGGAAAGTACTTTACTTACAGGAAAATCACAGTGATACAATACAGCTTCCACTTTTAAAGCACTTTCCATTAAAAAAAATCATAGCAGTGTATAAAAATAGTTATACTGAAGATGTGAATCAACAGCCAAGTAATTTATTGGCACTTGAAAGCTTTGTGGTATAAATAGATTCAACAATGAGAAAGAATATCAAGTAACTCTGGGCCGCAGCAACCTAACCTCCATTTTCACTAGGACATAGTTCACCAAGGGCCATCTGGCCACCTTAGAAGAGATCACAGGAAAGGAAGGACATGATGAAACTGGGACTAATAGGTCAGGTCACCTCAGAGCTTGGGGTGAGGTGGGGGGTGAGACGAAGGGGAAAGAGAAGTAGTCTCTGCCCTGAAGAGTTTCCAGATTGTCCCAGACAGTGGACCTGTCCTCAAAGTGGTCCTAAGAGAAGTACAGACAGTATGACTTCTCCAAAGGGAAAGATTCTTTTCAGCCTGCCGATTTCCCTCCTTTTGCCTCCTTCCTTCCCTGCTGCCTCCCATGAATACTCACTGGGTGGTGTAATGTGAACACAGAATGAATGTGAAGTACACCTCTGCCATTTACCAGCTCTGTGACCCTGCACAAATGATTGAATGTCTCTGAGACCCAATTCCCTCAAGTTTCCAGGGTGAGGTATAGGGGCCGTGATAAACATGAGATGAGGTCAGGGGAGTAAGTATATGTGTGTATAAAGCACCCAGCTGGCTGCCTCCTGATGCACAGCAAACAATGCAAGTTCACTCCCTTCCTTACCCTTCCACCCTCTGGAAGGAGAAGCCATTTCCACCCCTTTCATGCTTAAATTTCGAACAACTTTTCCACTGTTGAATGTAATGTGATTTCAGACTGGCTGTCATGTCTTTGAGCTGGTGGCCCCTGTCAGCCAGGAGCTGCCTTGTTTCTTTGTGTTTTTGGACTTAGTGGCCCGACTTCTGCCCTTTATGAAGAAAAACATGGAACCCAACTGCATCTCATGTCTGGTAAGAAGGTACAGACGAGGCAACTGAGAGCTGGTCTATCAGCGAGCATGAACGAGCTACTTCTAAGGGAGCATGTAACACGGGGGAGTCACTAGGGAAAGATTTCTGACCTCTCCTAAGAGTATGACACGTGGGGACTGCCTCAAAGTTCTTGGTTGAAAACAAAAGAAACCAGCTGTGGCTGGCATGGGGGCACTGGATACCATCCCAGAGATGCTGCCACTAGCATCCCAGGCCTCAGTTTTCTGTGGTCACCATGACAGTCAGGAAGTGTTCCTCCCAGTCCCCTCAACTTCCAGGGATATCACTGCCTAGGCCTTGGTAGGACTACAGGCTTGAGCCACCGAATCTCAATGAGAGATGGCATTCCCAAATGTAGGGAAGAGCTCTCAATTTATTCACCTCAACTTATAGCAGATGTCCACTTAATTAAAAAGAAAAATTAGGCAGCACCTGTGGCTCAAGGAGTAAGGCACAGGCCCCATTCAAACCCAGCCCCGGCCAAACAAAAAAAACCCTGCAAAAATAAATAAAGAAAAAGAAAAATCATTCAGAAGCAGAAATTGGCCCATTTTTAAATCCATGAGTGACTGATGTTGATTTTTTTTTTTTTTTTTTTGACACAGTGTCTCACTCTGTAGACCTGGGTAGAGTGCTACGGTGTTATCACAGCTCACAGCAACCTCAAAGTCTTGGGCTCAAGTGATCCTCTTGCTCAGTCTCCCAAGTAGCTGGGACTACAGTAGAGCATATTGTGCTCAGCTAGTTTTTCTATTTTTAGTAGAGATGGGGGTCTCACTTTTGCTCAGGCTGGTCTCAAACTTCCTAGCTCAAGCAATCCACCCACCTCGGCCTTCCAGGGTTCTAGGATTACAGGTTTGAGCCCCAGCCCCAACTTACTTTTTTAAAAAGTTAAGATTTTTACTTCTATATTATTAAAGAATATTGATGTTATTTATTTTTTAATTTTCTTGTAATGTCATTGATCTGATTTTGGTATCATGGGATTTGCCTCATGAAATGATTTGGGAAATGTTCTCTTGGCTCTTCTATTCTCTGAGATTGTGTAGTATTAGGATTATTTCTTACTTAAATGCTTGTAAGAATTCTCCAGTGAAGACTTTCTTTGGGGGAAGCTCCCTATTTTTAATACAAGAGGGACTTAACCTTTGTAGTCTCCATCAACACAAGTGTGTAGCACTGAGAATGAAGAGAAATCATGTTGTGAAGGTCACTACTGCTGAGTAACATTCCCAGCACACAAAATTCTACCACGCACTAAATTGCCCTGGCTTTGGCCAGAGAGTAATTTCAATAGTGTGTTTTCAGATATAGGTACTATATATATATATATATATATATATACTTTTTGTAGAGACAGAATCTCACTTTATCACCCTGGGTAGAGTGCCGTGGAGTCACACAGCTCACAGCAACCTCCAACTCCTGGGCTTAGGCCATTCTCTTGCCTCAGACTCCTGAGAAGCTGGGACTACAGGCGCCCACCACACGCCTGGCTATTTTTCTGTTTTGCAGTTTGGTGAGGCCGGGCTTAAACCCGCCACCTTTGGTAAATGGGGCTGGCGCCCTACTCAATGAGCCACAGGCGCCGCCCAGTACAATATTTTTTAAACTTTCTTAAAAATCTTGCCTGCAGCCAAATAAATATCACACTAGCTAAATAAGGGATATGTGTAACTGATTTCTGTCTGTGATGCTAGAATGTCTCCCCTCAGCCTTGTGCCTTTGCTTCAGACATGCCATAGGTAAAGGTGAGGGAAGACAGAGGCCTGGCATACCTATTCATTACACAGTTTTATTATCTAAATTTTTTGAAGAAATATTACAAGCTTGTAACAAATCAAATATAAAAGTATATAAAGGAAGTTGGGCACGGTGGCTGTAATCCTAGCACTCTGGGAGGCCAAGGTGGGTGGATCACTTGAGCTTACCAGCTCAAAACCAACCTGAGCAAGAGTCTCCACTAAAAATGAAAAACTGTCTCGGGGCCTGTAGCTCAAACAGCTAGGGTGCCAGCCACATACACCAGAGCTGGCAGGTTCGAATCCAGCCTGGGCCCACCAAACAACAATGACAACTACAACCAAAAAATAGCTAGGCATTGTGGCGGGCGCCTGTAGTCCCAGCTACTTGGGAGGCTGAGGCAAGAGAATCGCTTAAACCCAAGAGTTGAAGGTTACTGTGAACTGTGACACCATGGCACTCTACCCAGAGCGACAGCTTGAGACTCTGTCTCAAAAATAAATAAATAAAAATAAGCCGGGTATTGTGGTGGGCACCTGTAGTCCCAGCTACTCAGGAGGCTGAGGCAAGAGAATCGCTTAAGCCCAGGAGTTGGAGGTTGCTGTGAGCTGTGTGACGCCACGGCACTCCACCGAGGGCAATAAAGTGAAACTCTGTCTCTACAAAAAAAAAAAAATGAAAAACTTGAGGCCAGAGGATCTCTTGAGCCCACGAGTTTGAGATTACAGTAAGCTATTATGCCACGGCACTCTACCAATGGGCGACAAAGTGAGACTCTATCTCAAAAAAAAAAAAAAAAAAAAAGGTATATAAAGGGAAAAAATAATATTGGCCCTACACCTTACACAATGAATATTAACAATTTGGTACATATCTTTACCCTTTCTTTCCCTCTATTTTCTTAAGAAAACAGCCAAGTGCAGTAGTTTGTGCCTATAAGCCCCACTATTTGGGAGGCTGAGGCAGGAGAATTGCTTGAGGCCAGGGTTCAAAACCAGCCTGGGCTCATAGTGAAGACACCTTCCCCCAAAGTTTTAAAAAAACAAATTAGGTGGGCACAATGGGGTGTGCTTAGAGTTCCAGCTACCAGGAGGCTGAGACAGGAGGATTGCTCAAGCCAACGAGTTCAGGACCAGCCTAGTGATACAGTAAGACTTTGTCTCTCCCCACCCTACTCCCAAAAACCCTACAGTTACTCACATGCATAAGTATTTTTCTTTTTCCTTCGTTTTTCCCCAAAAATAGGATTATTATGTTGAAACATTTTTTAGCTTAACTAATGGACATTTCTCCAGGTATATACACACATTGCTAACCTTTTCTTATTAACAGCTGCATGAGTTTCTGTAATAAGAACATACCAAAGTTTACTCATCCAACCTCCTATTTGATAGACAATGAGATTGTTCCCAGTGTTTTGCCTTTGGAAACCATGCAGCAATAAGCATCCTGTGCGTGTATCTCTATCTTACAGGAGATTTTATTTGTGTAAGCTTCTCTGGAGCAGGACTGTGGAGTCAAAGTGCATACACATTTCCGGTCATTGAGGGTATTTTCATGTGTACTGTTCGTTGCAGGTCTATATATCTTTATGCATTTTTTTCCCTAGGTTTGTCTTTTTTCCTAGCAGTTTGAAGATGTTCTTTGAATATTAAGGATATGTCATATGTACTATGAGAATTTTCATCAAATCTGTGCTTTCTCTATTGGCTTTATTTACAGTGTCTTTGGTCATATAATTTTTTTAAATGTTTATAAAATTTAAATCTTTTTTCATTATGGATTTTTGTATTTACTGACTTGTGTCTTCCTTGCCTAGGGTTATACATCTAAATTTTCATCTTACTATTTTAGTATTTTGTAGATTTTAAGCCTTTATCTGGAAGTTAATTTTGGATATAATATCAAAAGGAATCAAGACTCGGCTCAGCGCCTGTGGCTCAACGGGCTAAGGCGCCAGCCACGTACACCTGAGCTGGCGGGTTCGAATCCAGCCCGGGCCCGCCAAACAACAATGACGGCTGCCACCAAAATGGCGAGGTGTTGTGGCGGGCGCCTGTAGTCCCAGCTACTTGAGAAGCAGAGGCAGGAGACTCGCTTGAGCCCAGGAATTGGAGGTTGCTGTGAGCTGTGATGCCATGGCACTCTGTCCAGGGTGACAGCTTGAGGCTCTGTCTCAAAAAAAAAAAAAGGAATCAAGACTTGGAATCTTAGAGTTTGCCATAACCCCTT
>CAUYRH010102755.1:0-19902 GCA_963574655.1 Perodicticus potto | reverse complement strand
TTGAGGCTCTGTCTCAAAAAAAAAAAAAAAAAACCAAAATGGGCCTTGAGATCTCTGGGGTAGAGCAAATATAATATTGATCCAAATTTTAAACAGTACAGATCTTGTTAAAAGCAAAATTATCTATTTCCAATTTGTTTTTCCCTGGAAGAGGATAAACAAAGCCACTCATCATATGAGCAAGGAATTACAACAAAATGACAATTTTACTTTCTTGATGTTTAAAATTAGACTTCTTTCCTGTTAGAAACACAAAATAAATATTTATATAGGGACCACCCTTATGCACAGCAACTTGTAGGAGTGGCAGGAATGACTGTACTGCCTTCAACCACACTGGTAAAAAATATTTACATAACCATGAGCTTCCAGGGAAAATTTTTTAATACTTAGTTATTTCATAAGTGCAAAGGGTTCAACATAAACAAATGTTCTAAGCTATCCTCATAGTACATCATTTCAACACCACCAATATTGTTCAAACTAAACCAAATTAACAACAAAAAATATCTACGTTCCCTCTAAGAAGGATCTTCTTTTTGGATTTTTTTTTTTTTTTTTTGAGACAGAGCCTCAAGCTGTCACCCTGGATAGATTACAGTGGCATCACAGCTCACAGCAACCTCCAATTCCTGGGCTCAAGAGAGTCTCCTGCCTCCACCTCCCAAGTAGCTGGGCCTGCAGGTGTCCGTCAGAACGCCCGGCCATTTTTTGGTTGCAGCCGTCATTGTTGTTTGGTGGGCCCGGGCTGGATTTGAACCCGCCAGCTCAAGTGTATGTGGCTGGTGCCTTAGCCGCTTGAGCCATAGGCGCCAAGCCTAAGAAGGAACTTCTTAGTTGTTCCCTCTAAGAACAACTTCTAAAGCATTGCATCTTTAATAAGTACTTAACCTCTCACCTAACATTACTCATTTCTGTATATGTTGTTCTTCTGCACATTTGAAGAGAAAAGCTATCATTTTTATCACAATGTCAATGTGCCTTATACTTTGTTGAATATGAGAGTGGAATTTTAATAACTCAATATGTTGCAATGGAAAGCAATTCCACAGCAATTTTTAACCTTTCAGGGCCATCAACCACTCTGAGATTGAGAATCTCTTGAAAGCTATGGGCCTTACCCCAGAAAACAGCACATATACAATTTTGAATATAATCCTGGAGATCTCCTAAAGCCCTTAAGAAGGCCAAGGACCCCAGTTAACAAGTGTTGGCATGGGAAAAACCAATGGCTAATCCACTCTTCAACTGCACTGAACAGGGCTAAAAAGAGGGCGCTGAAGTTCAAGTTTCTATTAGATCAGTTAGGCCAGTCCAAAGCTACAGCAAAAAGGTAAGAACCAGACATCTACTAACCTCTACTAACCTCCAATCACAATAAGAAAACTAGCCAATCAAAACAACCAACCAACCAAAAATTCTCATCAGGAAAGTGATTGGCCTATTATTCACTTCCTTGATCCCCCAGTGAAGCCTGTGAAATTGGACTGTGTTCTCTGCTCTGAGTACTGTCTAAGTCCTGTCCAGATACACAGACCTCCCACCAAGTTTTTAGTGCCTCATTCTGAACTATAAATGGACAATTAAGGAATACTACACATTTGATGAAAGCTTGTCACATAAGAGATATAAACTAAAAGAAAAAGATCTTGAAAGAGAAATTCAGATAACAGAGTAGGGGGAGAGGGGATACATCTTCTCCACCAGCAATAAAACTTCCAGTAAAAGCAGGACATGATGGCTCATGCCTGTAATTCTAGCACTCTGGGAGGCCAAAGTGGGAGGATCACTTGCGAACAGGAGCCCAAGACTAGCATGGACAACGTAGTAAGGCTTTGTTTCTACAAAAAATTAAAAAATTCGCCAGGTGTGGTGGCACTTGACCATAGACTTAGGTACTTGGGAGGCTGAGATGGAAGGAATTCTTGAACCCAAGAGTTCAAGGACCCAGTGAACTATGATCAGGCCATTGTACTCCAGGACAGGCAACAGAGCAAGACTCCATCTTTAACTAAAGATACAGATAAATAAAAAGAATGAAGTGCTGGTACATGCTACAACACAGATGAACTATGAAAACATTATGCTCAGTAAAAGAAGCCAGACATGAAAAGTAATACATTGTATGATTCCATTCATATTAAATGTCCAGAACAGGCATACAGAAAGACGGGAAGTAATACTCGTGGTTGCCTAGAAGTGGTAGGGAGGGACTCTACTAAGGGACAAGGTTTCCATGTGAGGTAATGAAAACATTCTACCATCTCATTATGATGATGGTTGCACAACTCCACCAATATACCAAAACCACTGAAATGCACATTTAAATTAAGTGGGTGAACTTTATAGTAGTGAATTACATCTCCTTTTTTTTTTGAGATAGAATCTCACTATGTCGCCCTCAGTAGAGGCTGTGGCGTCACAGCTCACAGCAACCTCTAACTCTTGGGTGCAAACAATTCTCTTGCCTCCCAAGGTAGCTGGGACTTCAGGTACCCGCCACAACACCCGGCTATTTTTCGGTTATAGTTGTCATTGTTGTTTGGCAGGCCCGGGCTGGATTCGAACCCGCCAACTCTGGTGTATGTGGCTGGCGCCCTACCCACTGAGCTACAGGCACCGAGCCATGTGCATTACATCTCAATAAAACTTTTTTCAAAAAGGATCTAATACTCAGAAGATCTTACAGAAAGAAAAGAAGACATTTTATATGTATGATATATATACATATACATATAATCATATACAAATATATATTAGATCAAGGAATTTATGACAAAACAAAAATTAGTCTTCACATTTGACACCCCAGAAGACTCACAACCTAGAATGAAAAGACCCAAACTTAGACTCAACAGTTTAATTTTCACAATGCCAAAGATAATGAAATGATAATAAAAGTTTCCAGTGACAATAAATAAATAACAAGATCATCTATAAAGAATAAGAAACAGACTGGCACCAGACGTCTCACCAGCAATTTAGAATGCTAGTAGGTAACAGAAAAATGTCTTCAAAGTTCTGAGGGAAAAGAATGTAACTGGAATTCTAAATTCAGGTAAATTATCAATCAGCGAGAATAGAAAAACTTTCTAGATGTACAGGACCCAGAAAGTTTACTTCCTTGCCTTCCTTAGGAAGTTACTAGAGGGCACATAACAACAAAATGAGGGAATAAATTTTAAAAAGAACAAAATACAAAATCCAAGAAACAGTGGAACCAATTCAGGAATATAATAATGGCAAGTCACAATATGACAGCTTACATCAGACCTAGACTGTAATCAGTTTAGTTTGGAAACATGAAGACAGAAGGCTCCATTTGAGAAGAAAAATAGATTAAGAACTTAATACAAGGTGTTAATGGCAGATAATTAATGATAAAGATGGTTAAAAACTCAAGAATATTTCATTCAAGAAAGGAAATGCAGGCTCAGCGCCTATGGCTCAAGCGGCTAAGGCGCCAGCCACATACACTTTAGCTGGCAGGTTCGAATCCAGCCTGGGCCCACCAAACAACAATGATGGCTGCAACCAAAAAAAAGCCGGGCATTGTGGCGAGCGCCTGTTGTCCCAGCTACTTGGGAGGCGGAGGCAGGAGACTTGCTTGAGCCCAGGAATTAGAGGTTGCTGTGAGCTGTGATGCCACAGCACTCTATCTAGGGTGACAGCTTGAGGTCTGTCTCAAAAAAAAAAAAAAAAAAAAAAAAAAGAAAGGAAATGCAGGCTTGGGCCTGCAGCACAGTGATTACAGCAGCAGCCACATACACCAAGGCTGGCAGGTTCAAAACCAGCCCAGGCCTGCTAAACAACAATAACAACTTCAACAAAAAATAGCTGGGCATTGTGGCAGGTGCCTATAGTCCCAGTTACTTGGGAGGCTGAGGCAAGAGAATCGCTTAAGCCCAAGAGTTGGAGGTTGCTCTGAGCTGTGACTTCACAGCATTCAACCGAAGGTGACATAGTAAGACTGTCTCCAAAAAAAAAGGCCAGGCGCAGTGGCTCACACCTATAATCCTAGCACTCTGGGAGGCCGAGGCAGGTGGATTACCTGAGCTCACAGGTTTGAGAACAGTCTGAGCAAGAGTGAGACCCCATCTCTAAAAATAGCAGGGCATTGTGGCAGGCACCTGTAGTCCCAGCTATCCAGGAGGCTGAGACAAGACAATCCCTTGAGCCCTCAAAGAGTTGAGGATGCTGTGAACTCAGGGCATTCTACTGAGGTCGACAAAAAA
The DNA here is from genome assembly GCA_963574655.1 of Perodicticus potto. NCBI lineage: Eukaryota > Metazoa > Chordata > Mammalia > Primates > Lorisidae > Perodicticus > Perodicticus potto. Next base: position 15,667 of record CAUYRH010102755.1, on the reverse strand, counting down.
AAAAAAAAGAAAAAGGAAGGCAATGCAATCATAGTATCCTATCTATGTGACTACACAGTCAACAATAATTATTGTTATTGTTATTGACAAGGTTTATTGATTGTCAATTTTAGACTACATCTGCAAATGAAACATGGAATATTTAGTAGTTACAAAACAGAGAAATAAGCTTACTAATTACTAATAGAGTGCTTTACCTGCCAGGCACTGTTCTAAGTACTTTACACCTAATCCTCATGGTAACTACACAAGGGAGGCATGGTTATTATCCCTATCTTATAGATGGGGAAACTGAGGCATTGAGCGATTAACTAATTTGCCCAAGTCATTCACTAATGAAGACTGGAAGAAGTGGATTCAATTCACAAAGTCTGGTTCCAGAGTTCATGCTCTTAACCATTACACTATGCTGCCTTTCAGAATATAAATATTATCAATCTTGACAATAAAAAGTAAAAGTACAAGTAACACCCTGTCCCCCACAGATTTTGATGCAGCCCACAGAAGTCATGCCAAAAGTAGAAAATTCTGAGGGCAGTATTCACAAATGCAAGGAAAACCAGTTGCTTTCTATGATGTTAAGTGTGGCAATCAACAGTAGATTCACTTGATATCCCAAGACTAACTGGAGCCCTAATAAACTTACCCTTTTTTAGGTTCCCTAAAGAAATGCACTGTTCTTTTTTTTTTTTTTGTGACAAGAGTTTCACTTTATCACCCCTGGTAGAGTGCCATGGCATCATAGCTTACAGCAACCTCAAACTCTTAGGCTCAAGCGATTCTCTTGCCTCAGCCTCCCAAGTAGCTGGGAGTACAGGTGCCCGCCACAATGCCCAGCTATTTTTAGAGATGAGGTCTCACTCTTGCTCAGGCTGGTCTCGAACCTGTGAGCTCAAGCAATCCACCCACCTCCACCTCTCAAGTGCTGGGATTGATTACAGGTGTAAGCCACTGTGCCCAGCAGAAATGCACTGTTCTTCTTAGAACTTAATAATACTGTCTTGTTGCTAAAAAGAGAAAAATAAATAAAAATTAAAAGGAAAGAATGGAGCTATTAATACTCAGATTTCCTTTTATTCAGGAATCAAGGGATAGTGTCTCTAGTTGATAGAACAGAAAAGGAAGGCTTAAATACATATATTGAAGAAACTGAAAAGGTAATCAACAGAGATACAACTGTGGCAGGCAGAAGTGGGGGAGGAGAAGATGCTAAGTGAGCTATGACCTTATCTATTATAGCAGAAAGGCAAATTCAGATCTATGTTGCCGCAAATTGATAAATCAGGAGTGAGCATGGTGGCTCACGCCTGTAATCCCAGCACTTGGGAGGCTGAGACAGGTGGATTGCCCTGAGCTCACAGGTTCGGGACCAGCCTGTGCCAGAGTGAGGCCTCATGTCCAAAAAATAGCCAGGTATTGTGGCAGGCGCTTGTCGTCCCTGCTGCTTGGGAGGCTGAGGCAAGAGGATCACTTGAACCCAAGAGTTTGAGATTGCTATGAGCTAAGACATCACAGCACTCTTCCAAGGGTGAGTAAGTGAGACTCTGTCTCAAAAAAAAAAAAAAAGATAAATCAAGAATAGTAGTATAAGCATATAATTTAATTACATGGCTAAAAATTACTAATAGAAGTAAAAATAGAAGCAGTTAATGGATTAAAAGTGTTTCTGCCAGGGTAACAGAAAAGAGTAGGGAGAATTAGGTCAAGGGATTCATTTTTTCACTATATCTCTTTCCAAGAATTTAACAATTTATTACTCTGATTAAAAACAGAATTATCTGACAGGTAATAGTTGTTTCATTGTTTAAAACTACATATAAATAACAGCTGTGCATGGTGGCTCATACCTATAATCATAGTACTTTAGGAGGCTGAGGATGGGAGGATTGCTTGAGGCCAAGAGTTCAAGATTGGGCAACAGCAAGACATCTCTATGACAAAAAACATCCCCCCTTCTGCATGTTACTAGAAGGAAACTTTGAGATCACCTAGCCAGCCAATTCATCTCACGGTTAAGATGTGGCAGACTATATTTTCCACATATATCTATACCATCATACCCCATCTACATCCTCTCCTTACATGACGTTGTTATCCCCCACATAGAGGAAGGGCCTGTTTCCTTCACTTAAATCAGTTGTACCTGCTAGGGAGATCACACAAAGGGATTAGAGAGAGACAGATGCACACACACACACACACACACACACACACACACGGAGTGAAAGGGAGGGGAGAGGAAAGGACGGACAGAGACAGGAGGAAGGGCCAAAAAAGAGGTGCCAGGGAGGTATACTGGAAGAATCTGCCTAGCCCAGGGGTAAGGCCCTATCAGGGAGCCTCCAGATTTTCGATGTTCAATACAGTAGCCCCTACTCAGATATAGCTGTTTAAACTTCATATTGATAAAATTTTAAAATCAAATTTCCAATCATACTAATCATATTTCAAGTGCTCAATAACCATGTGCGGCTTCTATTGTATTGGACAGGGCAGATGGAGACCTTTTCCACCATCACAGAACATCACTGTCACATTTTTTCATTAATTCCAGCCCCCAGCCAATGTTGTGTGAAATAGAGATGAGCTAATCCACTGAGCCCTGCTCAGTTCAAATTCATGAGCAAAATAAATGTTGTTTTCAACCACTAATTTTGGGGGTGGCTAGTTCACAGCTATCATAAGAGGAGCTAACAGAAACTAAACCTCAGAATGTGAAGTCATCTGCTAGAGCTCTGGAGTCCACAAAACCAGGTAAATGCAAGAACTAATCACATTTCACTTCAATGTCCAGTAAGTGTTTGTGAATTAATCAACAAGAAAAAAAAGCCTCAATATTTGAGCCCTCTATATTTTTAATCCCATATATTCCACCACTATGCACAGAAAGGTTGTAGCTACTCCAGAAAAAAGTTTGATGTTTCCTGTCTCTGAAGGAACAACAGGAATCTCAGAAATGTTGGCTCCCATGAATTAGCGACCAAAAAAACAAGTCCTCACTTATTTCATTTACTGGAATCACCACTTGAGTTGATGAAGCTTTGTTTGGCTTTCCAGTTTTGACACTTAACATGCTATTCTTTACTTTTGAAGTATTTTGTAATTCTTAAAATTTTTTCAATTAAAAAGTTAAACACAAAAAACATAAAAACCTTTGGAAGTGTTTACCAATATAAACAAAGGCTTTCACTTTTAAATATTTCCTTACAAAGTAAGGTATTTTAAATAAAGGATAATTTTTAATAATTTGAACTAATGAAAGTTACAGTATTAACTGTATTAAATATTTTGGTACTTAAAAGAATTTCCACCTAAACATGAAGATAACAAATGTTATGGGCAGGGCAGTCTCTGGCTCAGTGGGGAGGGCGTTGGCCCCATATATTGTGGGTGGCAGTTTCAAACCCGGCCCCGGCCAGCTAAAACAGCAGTAGCAACTGCAACAAAAAGTAGCCAAGCATTGTGGCTGGCACCTGTAGTCCCAGCTACTTGGGAGGCTGAGGCAAAAGAATCACTTAAGCCCAAGAGTTGGCGACTGCTGTGAGCTGCCACAGCACTCTACAGAGGGTGACAAAGTAAGACTCTGTCTCAAAACAAAAAAAAAAAAAATGAGGCGGCGCCTGTGGCTCAGCAAGTAGAGCACTGGCCCCATATACCGAAGGTGGTGGGTTCAAGCCTGGCCTCGGCCGAATTGCAAAACTAAAAAATAGTCTGGTGCTGTGGCGGGCGCCTGTAGTCCCAGCTACTCAGGAGGCTGAGGCAAGAGAATCACCTAAGCCCAGGAGCTGGAGGTTGCTGTAAGCAGTGTGACGCCATGGCACTCTACCAAGGGCGATAAAGTGAGACTCTGTCTCTACAAAAAAAAAAAAAAGTTATGAGAATTTATTTTTAATAACAAATAATGAAGCTATATTGAAACGACCTGGCCATTGGCACATTCGCTATAGAATATTCTCTATATTCATCTATAATTTATAGATGATAAAATTTCCAGCCAGCCCAACCCTAAGGAGATATGCCATAGCAAAATTTCCATGTGTAAAATCAGATAACTAAAGAATTACTGTTAATTTTTTAAATTGTGATATTGATCTAATAACTGTATTTTAAAGAGTTCTTTTATCTTTTAAAGATATGTACCAGAATTATGGATAGAACAGTATTAGGGATTTGCTTGAAATTAAAACAGAGCTGAGTGTGGATGGTAAAGGAAAGTACAGACAAGACAAGGGTAGCCAGAAGTTAGTGATTGCTGTAATTGGTCATGGGTGGTTCACTATACTCTTCTCTATTTATACTTACATATATCATTATAGAAAAAAAAATGTTTTAAAAACAACAAATTTTTCTAGTTAAGATGTTTTGGTTTGAAATGCAAAGCAAAGCTTATCAGAGTATGAAATGGAGGACTAGAATTTCACCCATGAATGAGAAGGACCAAAATGACAGAAATAAGCACAAAATGCCTCTGATCTATAAAAGTAATTATCCCTCTGGTACATACACAATTACTCTCAAGTGAGGGTTACAGCTGAGTTAGCTAACTCAAACTTTAGGCAGAGTGCCAACTGCTTAGCCCACAGCCAACAACAAGGAGGCTAACAAGGACAGACACACAGAAGGCAAAAGGTTGACGAGGGCCTAACAGAATGGGGAAAGAGAGAACAGCTAAATAAGACATGCAGTATACCTGTAATCCTCATAACTTTATGGAAAGTGACTTCCAGTATGTTCAGTGGAAAGGCCATGGGCTTTGGAGTCAGACAGAGACCATGTTCCACAGCCAGTTACTAGTTATATAAACTCGGCCAGGTTACTTAACCTCTCTTTTCTCCTCAGAAAAATAAGAGTGGTAGCTACACGTTAAGAAGCTTGCCTTGATGACTAAGTGATACATTTTCAAGTATCTTAGAAGCAGATTCTCCAATCCTAGCCAACAACTTGCCTGTAGCTTTATTAAAGACCCTGAGCCAGAACCACTCAGCTAAACTGCCCCCTCAGAAACTAAGATAGTACATGTTTATTGCATTAAGTTGCTACCTACTGTGGTAATTTGTTACACATCAATTGGTAACTAATATATTTAGGGTACCACTTGAGTCCTTGAGCCTCTTGCTATGTTAAATAGATGGTACAAGGGAACTTTTTACTTCATCTGAATAGAGTACTCATCGTTTGTAATGGCATGTTTATAAAGCAGGATTATTACACTGGCTATTGAACTTTAATCTGAAATTGCTCATATGTGAGAAAACTATGAAGGTAAAAATCCAGACACGTATTTCATGATTCACCGCCTCAGCCTTATAGCGCATCATATACACACTCTATCTCCGTACATATGCACATATGTGGGCTCTATAATACATCTTAGTATCAATAAAAGTACTCTTAGTCCTACCTGAATGAGGCATTTGCTCACATCACTAGCACAGAGTGCTTTGTTACAGCTCAGTGACACAGGGAGCCAGGTCAGGAACATCAGGATGACGAGAGCAAGCGTAACAACATAGTGTGACTTCATGTTTCTTCACAGGAGACAATCAGTAACTCTCAGGAAGCTAAACAAACAAAAAGAAAAAAGAACATGACCTTAACTCAAAGCCAAGTGGTAGGGCAAAAACAAAACAAAACCCAACACTCACTGTTTGTATCAAAAGACTTCAGAGTGATCATTCAAGTGATCCATCTTTCATTCTCAATGAAAAATTACTTAAATATTAAAAAATAATTGTATATAATAATGTCTTCATAGCCATCTTTAAGGACCTAGAATACTAAAATTCCTCGGACTACCCAGAAATAGTGACTGTGAAAGTTTAAAGTGAATATAGTTAACCCTTAGAAACCTGAGAATACATCAAGGAAGTAATTAGTTTCAATACTGCACTGCAATTATTCAGCTTTAGTTTAGAGCAGTGGTTCTCAACGTTCCTAATGTCGTGACCCTTTAATACAGTTCCTGTGGGTCACGACTCGAACCAGCTGGTTTAAAGCCAATTATAAAACCTTAAACCCATATAAAAACTGTTGACATTTTAATTCTTTTTTTTTTTTTTTTTTTTACAGAGTCTTACTTTGTTGCCCTCAATAGAGAGCAGTGGTGTCACAGCTCACAGTAACCTCCAGCTCTTAGGCCTAGACGATTTCTTGCCTCAGCCTCCTCAGTAGCTGGGACTACAAGTGCCTGGCTATTTTTTTGTTGCACTTTGGCCAGGGCCAGGGCCAGGTTCGAAACGGCCACCCTTGGGATATGGGGCCAGTGCCCTACTCACTGAGACACAGGCACTGCCCAACATTTTAATTCTTAGAATCAAAACAAGTGTTTAAATGGAAATTATTCCAGTTATTATTTAGCCAAACAAAAACAGCTCAAAGGAAGGAGTCCACAGATTCACTCTTTAAATAACTGAACAAAGAAAACAGGAGATGGCAAATTATTAATTGCATTAGAAACTCTAGGGAATTTGTTGAAATGTGAAGATACTCTTTTTTTTTTTTTTTGAGACAGAGCCTCAAGCTGCCACCCTGGGTAGAGTGCCGTGGCATCACAGCTCACAGCAACCTCCAATTCCTGGGCTCAAGCGAGTCTCCTGCCTCCGCCTCCCAAGTAGCTGGGTGGGACCACAGGCGCCCGCCACAACGGCCCGGCCATTTTTTGGTTGCAGGCGTCATTGTTGTTTGGTGGGCCGGGCTGGATTCGAACCCGCCAGCTCAGGTGTACGTGGCTGGCGCCTTAGCCCGTTGAGCCACAGGCGCCGAGCCTGAAGATACTCTTTTAATTCTATTAGTACCAAAGATTTTTATGTTATTAAGAAGATATTATAGTTCAAAAAGGAAAAGGAAAAAAAAAGCCAGCACAAATTCTCCACAAGGGTTAAAAAGCCAACATGGTTATAGACTTTAAAGATAATTTCATGGAGTTAAAATACTCCCTGCCCAAATATAATCAATTACAATAAATGACGACTAATGTAAGTAGGACGAGCGGTGGGTTTACAGGGCCTGTACGATCCCTCTAAACTTTTGTTCTAAGTATTAGAAAACACAACAAAGAAAAAGCAATAAGAAGGAGAAAAGAATGAAGGGCTGTGTATCCAGTGTGACTCAGTTCTGAAAGAGAAAAGGCCCTGATGATGGTTACCGAGGCCCACAAAACATTCCCGGGGACCGTTAGCAACCCAGTCTCCCAATTTGACACCACGTACCGAGCTGGATGATTTCTGCAGCCACCAGCGCGTATTTGTGGGGACCACATCTGAAAACTATCCCACAACCTCTGAAACTGGGGTCCCGTGTCCCCCGCCCCCGTTATGCTTGTCATCTGAAGCGTAATTTGTTACTCCCAAAATCTTGCTGGAAAAAAACATTCAAGTAACTAAAGCCACGTACAAATCAGGGCTGCTTGTTTTCCCCTAAGGAGTGAGGCACCATAACGCACCCAAGTCGCTCTTCCAATGCGGTGACCACAGTGGCGACCTGTGGTCCCCAAGGGAGAAGCGCTGACAGGAACCAGGGAAGCGCCAGCTCTGCCCGGGGGAGCCGGAGCCCCGCGCGGCCCGGGGCCGGGCACCGGCGACTGTCCCCGAGGCCCCCGTCACCTGGGTTCGGCGACGCGAGCCGCAGAGCATGCGGGCCGACCGTCCGGACCGCGGGGGCCGCCGAGATGCCCGGCCTGCGCCCGCGGAGCCCCGCTCTGCCCTCCGCCTGGCCCGGCCCAGGCTTCTCCGCGCCCCGCGCAGCTCGGCGCCCGGCCCCCACCCCCTGCCCCGGCCGCTCCGGCTCACCGTGGGCCGCCGCCGCCTGCCCCTCGTCCCCCGGCGGGTCGGCCGAGCCCGGGGCGCGCCGCGGCGGCTGTGCGAGAGACCAGGCCGCGCCTCCCGCCGTCCCTCCGCGCAGCGCCCGCGAGCCTCGGGAACCTTAAAGAGACAGGGCCGCCGGACGCCCTCCTCCAGGGTCCGGGCTCCCGGCTCCCCGCTGGTCGTCCGCCCCGGCTTCGGCCTAGCCGCCAGGTCCCGCCAAGAGGCGTCTCTCACTCCCCCGGCGCCCCTGTCAGCGCGCACGCCCCCGCTCAGCCCCGCCCCCGCGCTGAGCACGCCCCGCCAGCCCCGCCCCCGCGCTGAGCACGCCCCGCTCGGCCCCGCCCCCGCCAGCCCCGCCCCCCGCTGAGCACGCCCCCACTCGGCCCCGCCCCCGCGCTGAGCACGCCCACCGGTCCCGGAGCCTGCCGACAGGCCCCGCCCCCACAGCAATCCGGCGCGCACCCCCAGGCCTCGCACCAACCTTGACTCCCCACCAGTCCGCAGGCTCAAGCCCCTACCGGCGCCCCGGAACGATTTCCGCTCCCGGGCCTGCGGTTCCTTGGACAGCCAAGTTCAGACTCCAGCAGCCCCGCCTATCAGATGCGTCCTCTGGGTGCCTCAGTTGCAGGTTAAGACAGCTACTAAGGGTTAAGGCTCAGTCATGCGCTAGTCGCTGAGCTGAGGGTGTGCGGGGCAGTATTTATAAAAATCGGCTCTTGGATCCCCGCAGCACCCCTGTGGAGGAGCGGTTACTGGCCAGGTTCTAGAGGGCAAGACTGAGGCACAGGGCCGTCCGGTAGCCTAGCAGGTTGAGCGAGGAGAGCGGCCTTTGAACCCTTGTTACGGGATGTCAGGGGCAGTTTTCTGGGATCGACCTGAGACCTACTGAATAAGGATCTCCAAGGGGAGAGCCTTCCGAACTTGTTCAGTAATTCATTAAAATGTCCTAAGCCTTTGTGGAGTGCCTGGCCCTACGTTTAGCATTGGAAATGGAGAGGAACCGGCTTAGGAAGATAGAGCAGTGGCCAAGAGGCACCGACGCCTAAGTGGGAGAGGACGGTAGCAGGTGGTAGCATGTCCCACCCGGGCACACATTTTAGTCTATAATTTAGAAAATTGAGGTTCATCCTGCAAATAGCGTGTAGGGAAGGAACCAAGCGCAAGTCTCAGTTTTCTTCACCTACATGCTAACAATTAGATTTGTTTTTTAAACAAAGAGTCCAGGCTGACTAAGTTGGAGCCCAGTGGAAGACAGTCCACAGGGCACTTTCTCCATGGACGCGAGGACTGTGTCAGACCCAGAGACTGGTAAGATAAGAGTCTTAGAAGTCTTCCCCTGCCATTGTCAATTGGAAGGAAACAAAGAGTGGAAACAGCTGATTGGCTAAGTTGTGGATCTCATTATTGATGGTAGTACATTTTGTACAATAAATAAGTATAGGCTTTAAAAATCATCCTTGGGGCTCCGAGCCTGTAGCTCAGAGCTCTTTGCATTTTTCGAGAAAATAATATATTGTTATTACTTATAATTGCCATGCTATGCACTAAATTTCATGCTCTCATCCTCCTATCTGAATATAATTACATATCCTTTGCCAAACATCTCCCCATCCCCTTCTCCCCATAGCTACCCAGCCTCTGTTAATCACCATTCTACTCTTCTTTTTTTTTTTTTTTTGAGGTAGAGTCTCACTCTGTCACCCTGGGTAGACTGCCGTGGTGTCACAGCTCACAGCAAACTCAAACTCTTGGGCTTAAGCGATTCTCTTGCCCCAGCCTCCCAAGTAGCTGGGACTACAGGTGCCCGCCACAATGTCCAGATATTTTTGGTTGCAGTTGTCATTGTTGCTTAGCTGGCCAGGGCTGGGTTTGAACCCGCCAGCCTCAGTGTACGTGGCTGGCACCATAACTATTGCGCTATGGGCCCTGAGCCTCTACTCTCTACTTCTATGAGTTCAAATTTTTTAGATTCTACATGTGGATGAGAACATGCAGGATTTGTCTGCTGGGCTTGGCTTATTTCACTTCGGCTGGTTTGATGTCTTAGCTATTGTAATTAGTGCTGCAATAAACATGGGAGCACAAGTATCTCTTCCACATACTGGTTTCATTACATTTGAATACATACCCAAGCAGTGGGATTGTGGATCGTACTGTAGTTTTAGTGATCATTTTCTGAGGACTCTCCATACTGTTTTCCACGGTGGCTGTACTAGTTTATAGTCCCCACAACACTGCGCAAGGCTTCTCTTTTCTCCACATCCTTTCTAGTTCTTGTTACCGCTGTCTTTTTGATAACAGCCATTCTAACAGGGGTGGTGATAGCTCCTTGTGGTTTGATTCCTTTGGGTGCACACCCAAAAGGAGGATTAGCTGACTCACGTGGTAACTTCATGTCCAGCTTTTTGAGAAACTACCAAACTGCTTTCCCCAGATGTTGGGGACTGCAGCTGGGAAGGCCTGTCATTTAATCCATTCATTCAACTGGGGGGTGGTGGGGGAGGAAAGAGACGGTCAACAAACAGAAAGACAAGTAAGTCTATAATTACAAAATAGGATGAGCTCTTTGAAGGAAATTAAAAGTCAGCTGGGAGGGAGAACATGGAAAGCTTCACCTCCATAGGGTGACAAGGAAGGTATCTCCATGGAGGTGACAGAGAAGCCAGAGCATGGGAAAGAGGCAGAGGGGACAGCACAGGTTGAGGGTAAAGAGGATGGGCAGGAGGCTTCCAAGTGCATCTGCACCAATGGCATTTTAGCAGGACAAGGCAAGGAGAGATCGTGTTCTTAAAAGACTGACTCTGGCCACTATGTGGAAAATCAGTTTGAAGGGGAAGAGGCCAAAGCCAGGAGACCAGTTAGGCTGTTGAGATCAGGCTGGTTTGGACTGCAGCTGAGGCAGTGGAGAGGGAAGATATGAACGTACATTTTCAGTAGAAAGAAGCCTTGGTGACAGAGTAGAAGCAGGAGAGGGTAAGGGGAGAGACTAGTGGACTGAGGGTGACTCAGGTCGGGTTCGAACCCTCCTGCCTTGGTTCGGTGCCGGTGCCCCAACCACTGAACTACGGGTGCTGAGCCAAAAGTTAGTCTTTTAAAATCATCCTAGCATCTATCACAAGGAACAAGTGATAGGAAATAATCATCAAAGTATAATGGTTAATAGCACCCTGAAGTGTTTGTTAAATAACTTTTCATTTGTTTCATTAAATCCATCTTTACTCCAATTTAGGCAAAGGCTGTATTGCAAAAGATGACGTTTGTCTTAAGAGTGGTCTATAAAATGGAAGTAGCTATGCTTCTGAATCTTGTTCATGGTACCTCTAGGCATATTATATAATACTTAGATCTACCCTGAGTTTGTTCCCTCAGAGGTAATCAGCTGATGGTGTCACTTTTACAAGAGAAATAGACATGTTAACTGTCCTTGTAAGTAGTCCTAATAGAAGTGTGACTTATTTATATGCTCAGTAAACTACAGAAAAACAACAAATTATGTGTAATTAAAATAGAGAAAGAATAAATTCAGTTTCTTTCAGGCATAAATGTGCATTTAAAATTTCTTCCAGCTTGGCACCTGTAGCTCAGCAGCTGGGGCGCCAGCCACATATACCGCGGAGCTAGTGGGTTCGAATCCAGCCTGGGCCTGCCAAACAACAATGACAACTACAACCAAAAAACAGCTGGGTGTTGTGGTGGGCCCCTGTAGTCCCAGCTACTTGGGAGGTTGAGGCAAAAGAATCGCTTAAGCCTAAGAGTTGGAAGTTGCTGTGAGCTGTGATGCCACAGCACTCTACCAAGGGCAACATAGTGAGGCTCTGTGTCAAAAATAAATAAATAAATAGCTAAAGGTTAATAAAATAAAATTTCCTAGTAAGTAAATAATATTTTTAAGTGAAGAATTTCCCATAGTTCCAAATAAAATAATGTTGAGTAGACCTTATAATAAATTTTATATTTGATTTCTCTTTTTGGTAAATATGGCTGCAAAAATCGAGTTACATATTCTTCTTTGTAACAGTTCTCTCCTTAGCACACGCTGGTCAAGACGACCTGGCACCCTAAGGCAACAGCGCCGGAATCTGAGAAGGCAGGGGTGCCTCCGACCTCCCCCACTGTGCCGAGATGAACACCAAACAGTGGCGAGCCACATCCTGTCGGCGGGGAGGGCTGTCACCCCCACGTGGGAAGGTTTAGATCGTCCCTGCACTTACCCTGGCAGAGCCGTCCTCGCCTCCTAGGAGGTCCGCGGCCGCGACCAGGCAGGTGTCCGTCTCGCGGCCGCCGCTCCGGACGGTCTCCAGGCGGCCCTCAGTCGGGGGTCTGGGCCTGCTCCGGGCACTGACACGTGCGGCCAGCAGGAGCCGCAGGAGGGGTCCGCGGGTCCCCAGAGCCGGGCGCCCCCGAGGAGCCCCCGGGACGCCCTGCGCGACGGCGACGCGCCGCGGGCTCCGCAGGGCCGCCGGCCCCGCGCCCAAACCTCCTCCCCGCGCCCGCGCCCGCGTCTCCGCCCGCCCCGGCGTCCCCGCCGTCCCCGCCCGGCCCGCGCCCGCGCCTCCTCCCCGCGCCCGCGCCTCCGCCCGGCCCGTGCCCGAACCTCTTCCCCGCGCCCGCGCCCGCGCCTCCGCCCGCCCCGCCGGCCCCGCCCGGCCTGCGCCCGAACCTCTTCCCCGCGCCTCCCGCCCCGCCGGCCCCGCCCGGCCCGCGCCTCCTCCCGACCGGCCTCCTCCCCGCGCCCGCGCCTCCGCCCGCCCCGCTGTCCCCGCCGGCCCCGCCCGGCCCGCCGTCCCCGCCGTCCCCGCCCGGCCCGCCCGCCTCTTCACTTCTCCCACTGTTTCCTTGGCGGTGTGATAGATTTTTGGCTTGATTGATCCCGTTTGTCCAGCTTTTGCTTTGGCTGTTGCGCTTACGGTGTATTGCTCCATAACTCTATGCCCAGACCCATGTCCTGAAGGATTCCCCGATGTTTTCTTTTATTAGTTTTGTAATATCAGGTCTTAGATTTAAGTATTTATTTGATTTTTATACATGATGAGAGATAAGGCTCCAGTTTTAGAGAATGTCGTCATTTTGATATTCTACGTGCACCTCAAAAGAATGGATCCTTTCAACACCGCCCCTTGTCTTAGAGACCTTGTTCACATCTCCTATGTCCCGACTGATGTTCTTTCTATTTATTCTATAAAATTCTGAAATAGAGGTATTAAAATCTTGAACTATAATTGTGAATTATTAATTTCTCTTTTTAGTGTTTGTTATTTTTGCTTCATATATTTGGAAGCATTATTATTATTTGATAGATAAATAGACATTTATTATTGTTATACCCTCTTAGCGAATTGATCCATTTATCATTATAAAGTTATCCTTGTTATGTCTGGCAATATTCCTTGCTCTAAAATCTTGTTTCCTGATATTAATAAAGCCACTCCATCTTTCATCATTTAATATTAGTATGTCATATCTTTTTCCATCCTTTTACTTTTCAAAATATAGACTTTCGGGGGGAGCAGTTTTAAGTCACAGTAAAATTGAGTGGAAAGTACAGACATTGCCGTACACCTTTTCCTTATATCCCCCACCCTTCCCCACTATGAACATCCTGCACCAGAGACATATATTTATTAACAATCAACGAACCAACATCTACACATTGTTATCGCCCAAAGTCCAGCTTTTGCTTTGGCTGTTTACATAAGGGTTCACTCTTGGTATTGTACCTGCTCTGTATTTTGAAAAAACAGTGATACATATCCATCATTATAACATCATAGAGAAGGGTTTTACTGTCCTAAAAATCCTCTGTGCCCTGCTTCTCTTACCTCTGACCCCTGGCAACCACTGATCCTTTTATTTTATTTCAGTTTCTTTTTTTTTTTTTTTTTTTTGAGACAAAGTCTCAGTATGTCGTTCTGGGTAAAGTGCTGTGGCATCACCACTCACAGCAACCTCAAACTCTTGGGCTTAAGCGATTCTCTTGCCTCAGTCTCCCAAGTAGCTTGGTCTACAGGTGCCTGCCACAATGCCCAGCTATTTTGTTGTTACTGTTTTAGTTGTTGTTTAGCAGGCCCCCCTGGGTTCCAACCTGCCAGCCTCAGTGTATGTGGCTGGTGCCCTAACCACTGACCCATTGGCCAAGCCACACTGAAACTTTTATTGTCTTTCTAGTTTTGTCTCATCCAGAATGTCAGAGATGAAGCCATATAATATTCAGCTATTTCAGATCGGCTTCTTTCACTCGGTAACATTTAAGTTTCTTCCATGATTTTTTCATGATTTGATAGCTCATTTCTTTTTATTGCTGAATAATGCAGAGTGGTCAGAAAGTTTGTGTGCCAGTTGTCTATTTTAAATTGCACACGAACTTTATGGCCACTCTGTATTCTATTGTCTGTGTCACCAAAGTTTATTCATCCACTCACCTACTGAGAGCATCTTGGTTGCTTCCAAGTTTTGGCAATCATGAATAAAGTTACTATAAACATCCATGAGCAGGTGTTAGTGTGGACATGGTTTTTTAAAACTCATTTGAGTAACTACTATGGAATACAATTGCTGGATAATATGGCGCTGAGTCTGGCTCAGTGCCTGCAGCTCAGTGGTTATGGTGCCAGTCACATATTCCATGGTTGGTGGTTTTGAACCTGGCCCATGCCTGCTGAACAACGACAACAGCAACAATAAAAGAATAATAGCCAGAGGCTCGACGCCTGTGGCTCAAGCGGCTAAGGCGCCAGCCACATACACCTGAGCTGGTAGGTTCGAATCCAGCCCGGGCCTGCCAAAAAACAATGATGGCTACAACCAAAAAATAGCCAGGTGTTTGTGGCGAACGCCTGTATTCCCAGCTACTTGAGAGGCTGACGAAAGAGAATCGCCTAAGTCCAGGAGTTGGAGGTTGCTGTGAGCTGTGATGCAACAGCACTCTACCCAGGGCAACAAGTTGAGGCGCTGTCTCAAAAAAAAGAAAAAGATTTGAGCAGTGCCTGTGGCTCAAAGGAGTAGGGCGCTGGCCCCATATGCCGGAGGTGGTAGGTTCAAACAGCCCCGGCCAACAAATGCAAAATAATAATAATAATAATAATAATAATAATAATAATAATATTCGGGCAAGTACTTATTAATCCCTGCCTCCCAGTTGTGGCAGGCACCTATAGTCCCAGCTACTTGGGAGGCTGAGGCAAGAGAATCACTTAAGCCCAAGAGTTTGACGTTGCTGTGAGCTGTGAAGCCATGGCACTCTGCTAAGGGCGACAAAGTAAGACTTTTTCTGGGGGTAAAAAAAATATATATATATATACATATACATATTTGGTATGAGTATGTTTAGCTTTGTAAGAAACTGCTACACTATTTTTCCAAGTGGCTGTACCATTTTGCATTCCCAACAGCAATGAATGAGAGTCCCGTTGCTCCACATCATCACCAGCATTTTTTTTTATTAAATCATAGCTGTGTACATTAATGCAATCATGGGGTACAATGTGCTGGTTTTATATACATCTGAAATGTTTTCATCAAACTGGTTAACATAGCCTTCACGGCATTTTCTTATTGTATTAAGACATTTATATTCTACATTTACTAAGTTTCACCTGTACCTTTGTAACATGCACCGTAGATGTGGTCCCACCGACTACTGTCCCTTCACCAATCCTCCTCTCTCCCCTCCCTTGCCCTTTCCCCCATATTCTTGTGCTATAGTTGGGTTATAGCCTTCATATGAAAGCTATAAATTAGCTTCATAGTAGGGCTGAGTACATTGGATACTTTTTCTTCCAATCTTGAGATACTTTGCTAAGAAGAATATGTTCCAGCTCCATCCATGTAAACATGAAAGAGGTAAAGTCTCCATCTTTCTTTAAGGC